>JADDOH010012062.1:0-97887 GCA_016648135.1 Agrypnia vestita
GGTGTTTGTTTCTATGAGGGAGGGAGAAAGATGTAAATTGTTATCTGTCAAATGTCAAGATGAGAAGATTTGAATACGCGGTAACGCCGAACGTGGTCATGACAAGTTTAGCCATGATATTTCATCTGGACGCTGTGGATGAAAAAATTAATACGATTGTAAAAAACAATCTTTCTTATATCATCTTTTAATACAATGTATTTGAGCCGTAGAATTAAAAAATCCGCTCTGGACATTTTTAATTTTTATTATCGTCTATTAAGTGTTGGGATAAAGATCTTAAAGATCCAGACATTGTTATTTTCAGAATACGGATGACAGTATACGGGAAACCGACACGCACCAACAGGTACCTACACAAAACCTCGCATCACCATCTAGCGCAACTGAAGTCGGTCTCCGGAGCATTAATAACACGGGCTAACAGAATTTGCGACAAAGAAAACATTGCCTCGGAAAGAAAAACAGTGCAGGATGCACTCGTAGCTAACGGATACTCTCCGAACGTATTGAAGAGGCCAAAACCCAACAAGTGTTGTAGTGTCAAGAGTGATGATGATGATGATTCTGATAGAACTGGCGTCACTTAATATCCTGTAAAAGTTTGATCGTAGCGGGCCATTATTGGATGATTTAAAAAGATATTTGTAATTCAACAGTGCCGAAGGGGAAATGTTTCCTTGTCGCGAGAAAACAAGTCGTTAGTATTCAAGGCGCGGACGCCGGACCTCGGCGGGGGAAGTATGAAACAATTCAATTATTGGGCGATATTCGCCGGGAATAACTTCTTTCAACCTCCATCCCTCCGGCTTAACCCTCGGCACACTGCGATAAAAATACCCGCAAGCCGGCACTATGTCAACTTGAGCTACTCTAAGGAATTGGCTATTTTTAAGCATTTTATATGAGAAAAAATGCAGAATATTTCGAGTACGTCCAAATTTTTCAAGAACACAATACTGGATATAATAAATTACAATAATGGATTCCCGTATAAAAAAATATAGCTTTATCTCTATGCGACATCTTTAATACATAAATTAAGAATGTCGCCCTGAGAATAAAATTTAGTATTTTGTTCTTGAAAAATTTGGACATACTCAAAATATATTGAATATATAAAAACTGTCAAAAAAGGAGTTAAAAAATTGAAATATTTTTTTAGGCATATTCTTGTATAATGTTAATAATTCGAAAGGATCTCAAATCAATATCAATCAAAATAAAAAGAAACCCGTGTTTCCCTACCCGCCAAGTCTTATTCACAACCAGACACTACCACCCACTGGTGGTTATGGTGGTAGATAGCGCTTGGTGTCACATCAAAAGTATGCAAGTTTGGTGGGGGTGGCTGAGCGTGGGTGGGAATGGGTGAAGAAAATGTGCTTTCTAGCACATTGTTTTTTTATATAAAGGCCGAAAATGCTTCAGATTATTTCAGAATGGGAAGTGTTGTAGATTGTTGTGATTGTAGAAGGTTCCAGAATGTTCGATAAATCCTTAGAAAGTTCTGGAAGAAGAACGTTCTAGAGGATTCCCGAAAATTTTATATGGTTCAAACTAAGTGGCGGAGTGTTTCGGTGAGTCCAGAAGATTCCAGAACTTTCAAGAAAGTTTTAGAATGTTCTAGAAAGAGGTCGTTCTAGAAGGTTCCCAAAAGTTCTATAACTTCAAACTTCCAAACAGGTGGAATATATATGTGAGTCTAGAAGGTTTTAGAACGAGAAAGCTCTGAAAGAAGAACGTTCTAGAAGATTTCGGATAATTCTATAAGTTTCCGAATTGAGTATCGGAGTGTGTAGGTGATTCTAGAAGGTTTCAGAATGTTGGATTAAATTCTTGAATGTTCTGGAAGGAGAACGTTCTAGAAGACTCCCGAAAGTTCTATAAGACTCTGAAGAGAGTGACGGTATGTGTCGGTGAGTCTAGAAAATTCCATAACATTTGATAAAGCTCTAGAAATTTCTGGAATGACAACGTTCTAGAAGTTTCCCGAAAATTTTCCTAACAGTATGGCGGAGTGTGTCGGTGAGTATAGAAGGTTCCAGAATGTTCATGAAGGTTTTCGAGTGCTTTAGAAGGTTCTGAAAAGAGAAAGTTTAAGGAGGTTATATAAGGTTCCAAGCTGAGTTGCGGAGTTTATTGGTGAATTTAGAAGGTTCCAGAAGATTTAGAGGAGGTTGCAGAATTCTCTAGAAAGTTCTGGATGGAGAAAGTTACTGCATAGCGAGGAAAGGGTTAACACTGCCGTCAACGGGAACTAATCATTATTGTGTTATCAATTGTTGGTCGCTCCGCGCCGGAATAATCCAAGGAGTAATTATCGGGTCTTGAAGTTATCCCGCGAATATCTTAATCCGAGATAAGCTGAGGTACTTGGCGGATAAAGCTAACTGATTCTCGCCCCTTCCAGGAGGCTTTCATTAAAATATCGTATTACAGCGAACGTTTTCTGAGATATTTTAGATTTTCATTTTCCATACTTAAGCCAGGGCCAAGTTAATTAATGGTGGTGGTGTCAAGCACTTTAGATATTTTTGTTTTCTCCTCTGCTCGCTGGGTAAAATTTTGTCGCTTTTTTTTCTATTGCAGTTCTTAATATTAATAATTTATCACCTACGTACTTACACTTAATTTAAACTGAATTACTTTCACATATAACTATTTTCTATTAAAAAATTTACACACCTATTAAAATGAGAAAAAACTAAAATGTGCGTTCCCATCTGCAGAGAATTGTAAAAATCAAAGCTAGAAAGATATGGTACAACGCATTAAGGGAGTAAAAGAACTGCCTGAGATTCGTGTTATCCGGCTGAGCCACCCGGTGAATAAGAATTACTTTCCTAGAAAAAATTCACCTAGCATTATATATATATATATATTTATATAGTATATAAGAATGCTACCTCTGCATCTTTATATGATGCACCAAAAATGCAGAGATAACAATGTCATCCAAATAAAGTCTTGAAACAGAGAAGTAATGTTATATTTGACTTAATTACCGTAGTCCATCCGGACTTTACATTGGTTACATCTTGAAAGTTTCAGTTAAAATGTCGATCGCGGTACTTCTATCAAATATATAACCTAGAAGACGCCATACGCGGATACCATAGAGGTAACGGCTAGACGTATGTAGAATAGAATTAACCTCTTAATTGAACTATTTGTACGAGATATTATAATATATTAACTTTACTACTCTGTTTTATCCGAGATTTTTACATGTATCAATTTCTTTAAATTTCCATATATTTGATTCCCTTATTTAAAAACGGTGCAAAAGAAAAAAGCCGAAACAAAGCAGTAAACGAATTCTTCTCTTTATAATTAAGATGTATGTATACTTTGAACCTTCTTTTATTATGACAAATAAAGAGTAAAATAAAATATTCGTAACGCTACAACATGAGATATGAATATACGTCAAGCCAGTACACACTAGGGATGGGCGTTGAATGGACGGACTAGTTGAAATCAACCGTTGACGTTGCATCGACGCGTCGACCGTTTACGTTTATCGCATGGACTAGTTGAATTCATAGACGGTGGACAGCGGACGCCGTGGTCGGTGGACGATTCGAGATTAACGCAATGCAAAGCAACGAGCGAGAGCAAGACAAAACGTCTCCGTTTATTTCTCTCGCTGTCGACTTGTAGATGCCATAGACGTCATAGACGGCTCGACGGGTAATTTAATTTCAACTCTAAAGTACACTACCATAGAGTGCAGATCTGTGTACACGAACTATGACTAGAGATTTGAAATTTGAATACATGCGTATCGCGAGATAGGCTTAATAAGCTATTATCTATTATTTTTTACTTGATTTTTTGTGATGTCACGTGCGACGATTCGGTGAATTCCCAATTTTACGCCGTATAAAATAAAACAATTCTGTTTAATTATTTTGTTTTTTATTGAACTATTATTAATTAATAGGCCGCCTAGCTATATTTCTAAAATCAATATTTTATTCGATCGACTCGACTTCTTATATATTTACCTGAAAAAGGGATGCTAAAAATTAATTATTTGTTATTTCCTTACTTTTCAACTTTAGCATATAAATGATAAACAAACTTGTAGGGAATAAAATTTCTATACCTAACTATGGTCCTTATTCAGGAGTCCAACATTAATTATTGTATATGTAATATAATCATGAATTTAGGTTTAATTAATTTTTATTATAAATTCCCTATTTTCAACTTTGTAGATAAAAAAAAAAAATCTATTATAATTTTGTTTACACCACTTTTTATTGGTTTTTTACATGTTTCGGGAACAATGTTCCTTTTCTCAAATTGAGCCTTAAACTAAAGTTGACAAATAATACAGATATATTTATTTATTAATAATGTCACCAAAAAGTGAAAGTCTGACTTTGAAAGATGTATTCTTCAATAAATTTCTAGATAACATCTCAAATGTAAAGTATTTTTAAATTATGTATTTATTTATAAATTTATAGATAATAAATAAATGTAAAGGTTTTTATAATTTTATTTAACTTGTATTGAAACGAATGAATTTTTCGTAATCGATTTGAGTTAGTGTAGTGATAGTCCAACGTTTTACAAAAAATAATACTCATAATCAAGGCAGGAATATAGTCCTGCTAGGTTATTATTATTTTACAAATAACCCTGTACACATGTAATAATGTGTATCTAATATATTTTTTTATACACACATTGCTTTGTACTTTATATTTTTAATTTTTATACTCATATTTTAATGCTTATACCCGATACTTTCACTGCTTATATATGTAGTTTATATTTATATTTTACTGCTTACACCTGATATTGTTGTGTATACCTACTTCTTTCTTTATTATATATAGAAAGAAGTATATAAAACAATATGTAAAAGCCTATAAACAAATAAATAATAAAATATTTCTTTTTACATATAAGCACAAGTAGCGGTTTTACTTTCCCCGAAACTATATTCCTTCGAACTTCTTTAAATTTTAAAAATTAACGTAATAAAAATAACCAACGGTTGTGCCGTCGAGCAGCGTCGCGTCAAACCGTAGACAGTTTACTATCGTCCCGATGTTTAGATAAACGTCCGCGACGTCCGCGTAACGAAGTTGACGCGTCAACTAGTTGACGAATTCAACTAGTTGATCGTCTCGTCGATGGATGGACGTGGACGGTCTCGTTTCGTCGACGGTAAATACGTCGACGACCCATCCCTAGTACACACTAATTAAAATAATAAAGAATCAAAAAAATATTATCAAGTTATATTTTTGGTCAAATCACTACATACCCAAAGATTATTCATCCTCTCATTATTTTAATATAAAAGCCTTTTTCCATGTAGTCCTTTTTTTAATTCATGGAAATAGAATAACATTTCTTTTTCTTTCTGTTTTTATATTAAATTTACCGCATTACTTTATTTTATATTTTGTATCTATGTACTAATTATATTATATTAAGAAAAGAAAAACTGTATTAAAAACACCGATTCAAATGTCAGATGTAATTAACATTCAGGGTATAACTTAGAGATATAGATATATTTATCGTAATTGATCAAGCCGCATTTTTTGTAAACAGTGAAATATTGTTTCTTACAATAATATATTTAATGCCTTATTCTAATTTAATAATGTAACAACCGTCATTCATTTCAATAATATTATCAACGCATTTTTTAAATTATTAATTAAATACATACAACGGTTATGCAGTAATTCGACAAACAATTACTGATACAGTCTCCAATAGTTGAATCTTTACAATGGAACACAATACAAACACAGCTATGAACTTTTTAGTTTTGTTAGTGTCTATAATGAAAATGATTTTTTTATTGGTCTTCTTGTAATTTTGGACAATTTTGATTATTTTCAGCGTGACTCCCTGCCCCTGGAGCCCAGCAATGTGGCGCAGTGTGTTTCCAAGGGAAAGTCAGAACACTTCGAGTGCAGAAATCATATCAGGGTCATCCAACCTGTAGGAGACGGGGAAAGGCTGTACGTGTGCGGGACCAATGCCCACAGTCCCAAGGACTGGGTGCTCTACGTAAGTTTCTAATTTTATCCATTTATTTTTTTATAAACAAACATTAAACGATTTATTGCGAGTTTGTCAGTTCATCGAGTTGGAGATCGGTTTCTTCATTTCTGGCCTTTCACTTTTCACTAAAGATGGCCTAAAAGTCACAACACCATTTGAAAATGGAATATCTTTTTCATTTCTTAATAATTCACTTTTATTATTTCATTAACAGAAAACACACTTCTTGTAAATAATTTTTATTTAGTTTTGAAAATTAAATCATTTAAATAACCACTATTTTGTTCTTCAAACTGACGCGCTCTTTTTAAGGCTTGAATCATCAACTATCGTCATGTTTCTTAGCTTATTCCTTCAATTTATTCACGGATATTGGCCTTCAGTTGCTGGATGGTTCGAGGATTGTTACGGTATACTTTGTCATTCAAATACCCCCGCAAAAGAAGTCTGGAGCAGTTTAGTCAAGTGAGCATGGTAGCTAAGTAATTTCAGAATTTCGCGAAATTACCCTTCTCCTAAAAATTTGCCTTAAGAGTTCAGTTGTCAAGACTGCAAGATGCACGAAATTCTCCAGCGTTTCTCGATACATTTCGTCAGTGATGGTAACTGCGTTTTCTGCCTCATCCTCAAGGAAGTAAGGTCCAAGAACCCTTCCTGCAGATACACCACACCACATCAAACTGTTACTTTTCCGGGATGCAGACTACGTTGGTAGACTATTCTTGGATTTTCTGTCCCCCAGAATCGCACGTTTTGTTTGTTAACAAATTCGTGCAGGTGAAAGTGGGCCTCAAGTCACCCATGAGATTATGAATGAAATCAGCTTCTTGCCTTGGCAATTCTTGGATCTGGACAGCAAACGTTAATAAATTCAGATAATTTTTTGGCTTCAGTTTCCGCACTAGCTGCATCTTATACGGATGTAGCATCCTTTGAATCCTCTGGAGCGAGGTTCGGGATATCTCCAACTACTAGGACCGTCTTTGAGTTGACATTGAAGGCTCTTCTCCAATGCTTCGGCGTACACGCTGAATGTTGTCCTGTGATTTCCCTGAACGTGGCCTTCTAGCACGTGGTAAATCACTCACAGACCCCTAAATTTGAAACCGCCGGAATAAATGAAATATAGTTTGTTTATGTGGTAGTTTTCTGACCTCAAAACGACGAGTTTAGTCTCTTTGCGTTAGCACAATTGATCGTTTGTTTTCTATATAGAATTCGATTATTTCAACACGTTGCTAAATCGTGAATTTCTCTCTAATTAATTTCCAAGAATAACACTTAATAATCTGAAATCAAATTTAAAATAAAATAATACGTTGTAGAAAGCTATTTAAATTTTTAACTGATTTTTATTGACGAATGATAACTGAAACTAAAAAAAAATTGTTGTGACTTTTGGGCCACCCGAACTAGCTTGTTTGCAAGCAATTTTTTCACGAATCACGAATCTTTAGTTGCAACAAAATAAAAGCGTTAGTGCGCATCGCTGTCCGAGGAATACTGGACACGCGTCTCCAGCATCACATTTCAATAACGTCAAGTTTCCTACTCTCTCTTGCTCTTAATTAATGTCCAATTTTCTACTTGGCAAAGAAAGGAACATGGAACAAAACACAAAATCGGCATACTGCAATAGCAATGGAAGATTTTCGCTCATTTGGTATGATGCAATGACGCATACATATGAGGTATTCTCTGTGAGCTTGATCTCACAACAAAATATTGGATTAATTTAGTATAGAAGACTATTTAAAAAAAATTAGGCATCTTTCCTTAATGACTAAACAAAAGAACATATTTTTTCTGCATAGTTTAATTTTAATAAATCTTTTTTCGGCCATAACTTTTCAATAACGTCGATCAGTGAAATACCTACTTTTTTGTATTTTGTTTGGATTTTTTTCGGAATTTTTTTTTTTTTTTTGTTTTGTAATTAGTTTGTTTGAAAAAATTTTTTGTGACTTTTTGTGAAATTTTTAGTTAATACTAATTCTTTAAGCGTAGGCTGCAGTTAGTTCGTGGACACATATAATGAGTTAATATTTCCACAAATTCTGGCCTTTTGAGGTAATTTTGTGTATGCTTTTTGTTGTTTAAAATAAAAAAAATTACGAACGTCCGAACCGTAAATTTTTCTAAGCCCCAGACAGAAAATTACATTTTTTCCCGTAGCACTCTCGGGGTTAAGTTGACTCATATTTGTGGTTAAGGTGACAAGTCGGTTTATTTTATTTTTAATAAAATACACTCAGATTTTAGTGGAAGTTACCCAACACAATGTAAATTCTGACTGACAGAAAAGATCGTAGCTGGTTCCGCTCTGAAAAATAAAAAATCTACATTCGGTTTTCCTCGAAATGTGTAGAATCCCACGGGGTGACACATCATATTTCTAGGGTTTCCCTTCGGCTCTAAAGTCAGTCAGCTCAGAGCTGGACATGCTACGGCCTACCTTAGTAGCTGCTCTGGGCGTAAGATTCGAAGAGTGTTAAAATTTGATGTCAATTTTTGTTTTTGTTAATACCTGATTGCAGCATAAAAGTCATTATGAATATTGTCAATATGTTATAATTAATATTTGAAATATATATTGCACAGAAAACTGTGCAGTCTTCTTTTGTGTATTATTTGTAATGTGTACTAACTAATCTTCCGTTATTAGTTAAGTGTTAGTTTTTAGTTAAGGATAGCCTTAACATTGAAAATCACACAGTTTTTAATCCTATCCCTATTCCATCTTCCATATCCTCCTCTCTCTGTCCCCTCTTTATTTTTAAATAGAGATGCAAACACGAAATACATGTCACATCAATATTCTACTATTTTTAAACTAAGCTAAACGCTTGTGTTATGAAAATAGGACTTGCTGGTCTGATTCGAACCCGCGACCTTTGATCACAAGGCGAGAGTCCTAACCACGAGACCCACAAGCTACTCATTATGTATCATTATATACATATATTTTCGTAATTATTACCATTCTCACTAGTATACAGTAGTAGTATATGACGAATTTCGAATTAACTGGGTTCGAATTAATGGGATTTTATGGTATTTCGTATTTAATTAACAACTTTGTATCTAATTTTAAATAATTGTACGTACAATGAATACCTAAGAAAAACTCTTTTATTTATTTAAAAAACATTAAAATATAATAATGAGTTATTTTATTAAGAGTTGCTCTTGTTTTTCCTGGGCCTATCACTCCGATCCGGTCCTGGCGAGCCCGAACCCATTTTTACGTCGAATCGCCCAAAGGTCGCCGTTTTTTGTCGCGGTCCGTTGTGTCGTGGCTCGTGACCCGACAGATTCGATCTCTGCTCGCTTCACGGCACCAGGATCCCTCGAGCCAGCGCGGATGAGGGCCTCACGTTTCTGGTATTTATGCTGTTGAATATTATTCCAGCAATATGTAATTTGAATAACGATTTTCCAAGAAGTAAACATCATGTAGTACAATAATTATTAGATATCTGGTACTCGTCTGTCAAACGAACGCGCTCAACATTTCAAGATCTTCAACGCTAATTAATCCCTAAACAGGAAGGATAAATATTTACCTTAATTAGTAATTAAGATTATTACTAAGTAGTGATCATTGTTAAATTAATAGACGTTATGAGTAAGGTATACCTTTTTCATTTTTTGATGTGTAAACATGTAAATTCGCGTTCTTCCATTAAAGAAATCATACCAAAAATTGCCAAACGTTAGTATGATGCATAATGGCATAGTATCTACGTATAAAGCAGAGATAGAAATATCTTAAAAAAAAATTTTAATGCAGTCATCGAAGATGGGTAATTTCAAATGTACTGAATTCGAGTTTTTAAAGGAAATATAGCTCTAACCCTTATAAAATCATTTTCCGAAATCTCTATTTAAAGCAAAGACAGTAATATCCTCGTAGTAAAATTAATATTCACTGCAACCAATCAACCCCTAATTTTATGTGACAAAATGACTGTTTCATGCTAAATTGAGAATTGATGTCGATTATTTAATAAGCAAAAACAGCTCCGTGCTCACTATTTGGTAGCAAATACAGCAGTATTTAATTTAAAAAAGAAATATATTTAAAAGATACAGATTTATTTACAAAAAGAAAACTGAGCTGGCAATTGTTTTTAAAACTTATTTCCAACCAAGGGTAGGTTTCATAAATTCTAGAAGAATTTTCTTGAGTAGTGACAGGTTTTTTGTATTTATCTCAGTGGAATGTTGCTTTTATACCCCTCATATATCTCCGGGAAAAGCGGTGTTCGATAATGTTCCCGACTCCGGAAAGTTCAGACACGAAAGATTCTCTAGATATTATATGTAAAATCACCCTTCCTCCGTACTGATGGTCTTCCGATTAGTCTGTTCCTTTCCTCCTGCCGGCCGGCTGTGAAGCAGAATACGCACGAAACATGTCCGTGTTAAATTTTTGTCCTCCGCACGAAACAAAAACGTGTAGAAAAGAAACATGTGATGTTTCGGGGGGTTGTCCTGTCAAATATTTGTCGAAGTTAAATTTAATAATATCATATTTCGTTAATACATAATAGTATAAATCAATTACCTACAGTCAGAACGCATAAAAGTTGTATGCGGGCGGTGAAAGCTGAAGACTAGAAAGGAAGCGGCGCGACTGAACTGATTTGACCCAGCTAGATAGGGGCCCCTACCGCAATTCAATTAAATACTGAAGCTGAATAAGTATAATGTAAATAAAATACTAAATGATTAACTGCAGTATTTTATTTTATTTTACAAAAAGTGCTCGTCTGAGACTTTTTAAATTTTCGAAATCGGGCACCGTTTCGCGGAGATATCCGTGAATAACATAACATTGTATAAAGAAAATATGTTTCAATTGTTCTACTATATTGAGTGGTTGGTTGGAAGGAATTACTAATTTGCAACCAACCCGCCATTGTATTAATACGCATACCCCTACACAAAGAACTATGCTGAGCGACCGTTTTTTAACTAATTACATTTTTATACATCAAAATTAAATGTCACCATCTGTTTTTTATCCGATGCCGGATGATGACCTCTTCAAGTATCTTCCAATTTTCTCTGTTCATTTTTTCATACATATTTCCGCAAAATTGATGATTTCGTCAATCTGACCGGTTTTAGGGCGGCCTATCGGCTTCTTGATTCCCCTCGGGTCGTCCAGAAATCGTCCGTCCTGCCATGTGGTCTGCCCATTGATTTGCGCATCCGATTATATCGGCCACTCTTGTCTTCTACTTCTTATCCACACATTTCTTTTGATACGTCTTCGCATGATACTCAACAACACCTTTCCATGCCCTTCTCTTCGCTTTAGACAAGGTGGGAGATTTCTTTTGAAAATCATATTTTCACAGCCAAATTCTCTCCAGACCAGCTTTGTTATACGACACAATAACAATTTATTAAACTTATTTATGAAATTGTATTAAATTCTTCGGATATGGCTCTTACTATTTTTTCTTGTTCTAGATAGACATAATTATTAAGTTCAAGCTGGGTAGTAAATTTTAATTTCTTCATTCATTCCTATTAATTTATACACACACGCGATGTTAGCGTATAATTGCATTAGACCATTCTTCCTCTATCTGTCTGTGTCTGTATTTTCCAGAAAAAATATTGTTACCGCGTCCCGCTACGTCCAATCTGAGTTCCACTCATTAATACACATATATTGAATCGAGCTGAAACTTGGCAAGTAGACTCGTGGCGACGATCAAGAAGATCTATCAAATTTTCGTTAAAAAAATTAATAATTATAGTATAATTTCGGATTTTTAGAAATTTTATTGTTTTTTTCAAATTGGAATCATTAGAAAAGTTTGATTACGCGGGCGGCCCGATAACGTCGCGGAATATTTTCTAAATTTGAATTACTCCGTCGGTATGCATTATAGGTACTTGAGTACGAATGTCGAAAATCTAAATTGACTGACAAATGTTTTTAAAATTTAATCTTCAAAGCATGAAGTGTCTTATCAAAGCTCAAAACATCTGACATTTTAGAAATATATTAAATTACTGTAAGTTTAGTGTTATATTATATGTTTTAATTCATATTTAATTGTTGTTATATTTTACAAAGAAAGGGAGTATAACTTGGTTTTTATGGGTTACTTTTCTTTACAGAATACTTTTTACATACTTTCAAGTATTGAAGTTGTGATATAAATAAAAATCTTACTGTTTGTACATCACATGTATAAAGATATTCACTATGAATATTTAACTCTGAATTATATTCAAAATGAGCGGGAGTTTTTGAAAACTGTTACACACTTGACTCTCGATTATCCGGGATCGCATGTACCTGGTTGTGGATCAACCACAGCAGTAAAAAAACAGAACATCAGCTTTGACAGCCATCAATACGCAGTCATATTGGGCGGATTATTAAAATTTTACGCGAGTAGAGAGTTGCATGGGATTCAAGAGGCAAACAATTCGAAGTTTACTAAATAAATATATTTATTATTAAATTTATTTATTTCTTATTATTAAATTTATTTATTTCATTTATGGGTCGAATGCGAAGCAAGTATAAAGCGGTAATGTAAACACTGCCTTCAACACTGCCACATAAGTATATCGCAGAGTAAATACAGTAGCGCGAGGAGTAGTAGCAATACTGAGTGTATCTCCCGCATAAAAATTGACAACATCAACTTCCACCTGGGCCGTATACATTTAATGTTTGATCCATTTTTGTGACACTCAGATTATTGAACATGGATCCCATAATTCAAAATGATTTATCTCTGAAAGTTCTTAAAATACGCTAAGATCAGCTGTTTTATAGTTATGAACAACGAAGAAAATCCTCTAAGAGTTCTTAGAACACGCTCTAGATTGGCTGTTTCATAGTTACGTACGGCGAAGAAAAATCTCTTATATATATTCAAGAACACATTCATATTTGTGAAGTTGTAATTTTTCAGAACAAAGTTCTGTGAAATATTTAAATCAAATTAATTAATTTTAAAATTAGAAAGATATACAGAAAAATTTAATTCACGAAAAAATATAAAGTTACTACTGGGATTCGAACCCAGGTCACCTCCTTTCCGGGGCCGGTGCTCTGATCACTAAGCTATAGCAACCCTCTATGTTTCCGTGAATATATCGACCTTATATGTAGTTCTTATTTTTATTAATTGATTAATTTTTTTTGTCCATAAATCCACTAATAGATATAATAAAATAAAAATTAATCAATTAATAAAAATAAGAACTACATATAAGGTCGATATATTCACGGAAACATAGAGGGTTGCTATAGCTTAGTGGTCAGAGCACCGGCCCCGGAAAGGAGGTGACCTGGGTTCGAATCCCAGTAGTAACCTAATATTTTTTCGTGAATTAGATTTTTCTGTATATCTTTCTAATTGATTAATTAATTTGATTTAAAAATCTCTTAGATTTCTTTGGAAAATAAATCCATTACTATAAATCGGTGTAATTGGAACCGCCGTAATCTGAGGACTATCTGTATTTTTATATTACGATACCTTTATTAAGTATGAAGTCCGTTATTTGTCACTTACATTTTATTCGTGCCTCATAAGCATTCGCGATTAAAATTACAATCTTCTAGTAGCGGTTTCGAATATATGAAAATGAATGTACACAGTGCTTGAAATTGATCTCGAAACCGTTGACCGTGAATGTTAATGTTTGCAGCTGAACCTGACCCACCTGCCGCGGCACGAGTACGTGCCCGGGGTGGGCATGGGCATCGCCAAGTGCCCGTACGACCCCTCGGACAACTCCACGGCCGTGTGGGTGCGCCACGGCAACCCGGGCCAGCTGCCGGCCCTGTACGCGGGCACCAACGCGGAGTTCACCCGCGCCGACCCTGTCATCTTCCGCACGGACCTGTACGACCTCCGCACCGGCGTCAAGAAGTACCACTTCAAGAGGACGCTCAAGTACGACTCCAAGTGGCTGGACAGTGAGTATTGTCCGTTATCGGGGGGAGGGGACCCTTTAGAATTGAGGTTCGAGCCTTTTTTTGAATGAGACGGGTCATCTACGGATTTTTTTACGAAACCTTCCGAAGCTTACCTACAAAGCGGAAAATTTGTTTGTCTGAAAAACTCTCACACGGGAAAAACTCTGTCTGTGAAATTTGCACATCTTTTTCTGTCCCAGATTTCTGGGCCAACACGACTCCTTCGGCACGCAGCGTACTTCCATCGTCGGCATTGATGCGTTCAAATTTCTTTTTAACTGTCATAAAATAAGCCAAGATGGCATATTGGTTCATATTTTTATATAATTAACAAGAATACACTTTATTTTAACCACTAATTTGTTGAAAATATAGATTCGGGGCCAAAGGTCTCTTCATTAGGATACAACGTAGGTATACTGAAAATTAAAAATCAACAATCGAAGTATAGACAATAACAAAATAAAAATAAATTTATGGGAGATGAATAAATAAGTTCTAATATGAAAACATGTTTAAAATATTACTATTTGTAATATGTCCTGTCTGCATATTTGTAATATTCAGTTTACTATTAATTACTATTTTTTCATTGCCATCAAAACATATTGATATTTTTAACAAATTAGTGGTGAAAACAAACTGTATTCTTGTTAATTATATTAATTATGTCATCAAAAAATATTTTTGCTGTTATTGAAGATGTCATACTTTTTAATTTTCAACGAGAAAAAAGATTTCGATATGAGAGCGTCGATATCTCCCGCTTTATTTTGGCTGTTTTCTTTCTTACAAGCATCAAGTTTTATTCAGTATTTTTCAATTAAATATAAGGGAACATGAAATGCACATAGACCAGAATCCAAACCTCGAGCTAAGCCGGGTAGTAGAGCTAGCAGTTCTAGGAATGTGAATTTGAGTAAACAGAAATTAAGCAATAAAAAGAAACATCTTTATACATATACGAGTATATTATATTTATATACTGATATATAATCAATCACAACCAAATGGTGCATTGTTTACTCTTTAGGATCGTGCAAAAAACGTTGGCACGACCTCTCCTCACCGTGGTCACCCCAATCTCCCCGAAACTAATACGCGTTATATTATATTGAATGCCATCATTTCCAAATATTATGTAGAGTTACTCATTAGAACCCCGCGTAAAATATTGACATCCTTATCTCTTTTCAACTGGATATATATTTAATTCCGCCATTTTGCTCAATTGCACTCTAGGACCCTGGGGAAATTTTCACCTAACCCAACAGCCTTTATGGCCTGCCCAAAGCGAATGCAAACTCCTTCCACCACCCCGGTCGCCGGGCCGGGCTGTGCGCGGCCGCAATGTGAAAAGTTTCCTGGTACACGGTGGGATGCGCTTATTACTCGATCCAGTCCCGAGGGTAAGATCAACACGGAGGACCCAATCAGCTGAGCAGCCCGTTCTTCCAGCCCCGCTCGGATGAGCGCTTCATCGCCGCAATTACAAATTCCCCGCTAATCAGCCTCCAAAGTGTGTGTGTTGGTTCGTCTGATCACATAAATAACGGGCCGGGCTCGGCGCTAACGAGACGTCTTGCAGCGGCCGCAATTAATACATTCGCCGGCAAACAAGCGGCGAGCGCCACATAATTGATTAGATTAGTCGGGCCAGAGGTAAATTGGGTCTATATAAATCAGGACTTGTTTGCTCTTCAGCGCCTAACGCGTGACGCCGGATTCTTAATCCATTAGCGCCGTACTTACCCTCCAGATTACAATCAATCTATTGCCAAATATTTACTCGCAACCCTGATTCTAACAATTTTGCGATTGTTGAATAGACTAATGGAAGATTCTCTGCCGTAATTGAGTAAGACATTGCGCGCTAATGGCGTGTCCGTAAATTAGACTTGGATCTTTGACAGTCTCTAAAGAAGAAAGCAATTATTGAGTAAATAAGATATCCTTCGCTTCATATCCAACTCTCGCTTACTTACTTTCTAACACGCCGTTTCCTCTCGGGGGTAGGCAGAGAGGATACAGCGCCGTGTCTTCTGTCATGACACACAACTCTTGCCTCATTCGCATTCATACATCTTCGCACACAAGTTCGACGGTCGTTGAGACTCTTAACATAACCATCTTCCAGTATCTGGTTAATCTAGTCACGCCAAGTCTTCGGCGGTCGTCCTCTGTTTCTGGTGCCCCTACACTTGCGTCAAATATTTTTCTTGCCATTTTTTCTCATTCATTCGCTCAACGTGCCCAAACCATTTATGCGACCCTGATTTGCTAAGATCAACTTTATGTTATTTACTGATTTGGCATTGACTTTATTTAACTTATTTTTCCGAATTTTCAACCGTATAATAAACACTAATCACTCCTTAGATTCACGCACGCTTAAGTTATTACACCTAGTTAAAGATAAAGGTCAAATAATGAGTAATCTCGAAATTGTAATTCTGGTGAAACTTTAATTAATAATATAATATTCAAAAACGTCTCACCCCTCCTCTCTTTGTTTCCATTAAATCAAGCTCCACCCCTGGCTACTCTCTCCCATACACATAACCTACCCACCTCTATCAATACTTAAGATATTTTAGTTTATATTCTCATCTGTAGATGAGAACATCTGTAGTTCTCGTAACTAGTAGTGTATAATTTAAACTCAAAAGAGTTTGTGTTTTGGCTAAATATAATGGTGAAAACATAATTTGATTTAAGTTAGCCACTCGCAGATTTGATCCTGGCTCCCAGAGCCACGACCGTATCTCGAATACTTGTCGATATTACCGTTATATTAATGTACGCCAATGTTTGATAGCGATGGTATTTTAATCAGTGAAACACTAACAGTTATTTAAGATTTGTATCTGATTGTCATCCGTATTCTGAACTAAGCAATATTGCTATTTCTGTATCTTGACAGTTATTTTATAATATTGTGACGCCGTTTTTTGACGTTTTATGTTGACAGGTTTGTAATTAATGAATTCAATCAATTAGAATGCTTATTATTTGTAATGGTGAATAACTTAACGTTTGTTTACGTTTTAGGGTTTTCTGATTGATTGAATTCATTAAATTCAAACATGTCAAAGTTAAAACATCTAAATTGGCGGCAATACAATATTATACATACCTGTCAAGATTGGAATAAAGATCTCACATCCCAATATTGCTGTTTTCAGAATATCGCAGTGTATTGATGATTGATAACAGATTTTTAACGCAATTCGACTGGAAACCATTGGTATTAGCCAAATTTTATCTCTCAGTTCCCAATCATCGATACAATTAGATACTAATCACAAATAACTTTACCATGTGTAACCGGTTAAAATAACAGTTTGACCATCACTAGTGCACGACGACACGTGGTGGTCGTTACTTGAGTTTCTGCGGTAACTAATTAAGAATAATGAATTAATTAAGGCGATCGTCTTCCAAAGTAAGAAAATTTTGTATAGAAAGATATCAAATTAAAATTTATTAATCAGGTTCCATACATTATATATACGAATATCTTATTAAAATGATACAAACTAAATTATTTAATCATTTAATAAATAAATAAACCTATGATGTTTTAAAAATGAAGAAAATTGCTCCACTTTGTGGACCTTTTATGACTGAATGGCCTCGTGAGATTTTTTTTTCCTTTTTTTTAAAATGATATTACAAAGTAAAGAATGATCCTAAATTGTTTAAAATCATTGTTACGGTACCTTTGTTACCCGCCGGGTCTTAAAGCATAAGTATACAAAATTTGAATCGAATCGGACAAACGGTTTGTACAGAGAACAGACAGACAGACATTGAGTTTTATAGGTATAATAGATATATAAAACTTTAAAAAATTTGATAATGTGTGGATATTCTTACGATGGAATTGGTGAACGTTGCATTGTGTAGAGTGATCACTAAAGCCAGCTCTTACACGTCATAAGCCCTGGACCATCTTATAATAGTGCCATCCATACTCGTTTCTCATTTATATAGCTTCGTCCCCGTGAGACTTCTACAATTTATCTTAAATAATAATATCAAAACCAGTAATTGCGAAAAAAATATTGTTAAAATTTATCAGTTGGATTTTGGTATGTAACATTTTGTGGAATTTTTATAATTTGCAGTTTTTACCCAAAAACATGATTCATTTCGTTCTTTCACACTACATTCGTCTGTTGTATGACTTTACTCTAGGATTTAATAATGGTCGTCGTGTAAAGTAATGTTTCTTAGGAATGTGGAATTTTTTTTTAATCGCAGCTTGCTAATAAAACTTTCTCACATTGGGCACGTGTGCCGTAGTTCACCACGACCAGCAATACCACAATACGAGAGTGCTTAAATGAGGCGATAATGTTTCATAACATGTCTAATAGGTAAGTACTTAACCATTGTATTACATTATTATGTAAACTTCCATTAATCATCATTATATTACGCGTCAATAAATTGTCCATGATCTCTGTACTTAAATAGATCAGTACCTAATTTCATACGGACATTTACATAAAGTGTTGCCAGTGATGAAAATGGGAGAACCAGCATGTATTTCCATAAATAAATAATAATTAAATCATGTATTATTTAGGCATAAAATATTGTCTTTTAACCGGACGGGTGCCTGAGCGCAGATCTACGCGAAAACTTTTGTACCCTCTATGTGCCTATTTTACCTGCGTTTATGGGTTTTTAAAGCTTATCATTAGTTGTATCTCAAGTTTTTGAATGAATGAACGAGTTCTATTTGTCAATTAACCTCATTTGCCGCGCAAACCGAACAAAAAATCATTCCAAATGTCGTCTTCAAACCGCGCATTAATTGTGTTATTTATCTATTTAAAAAAGTTTTATTTTTAAATAAAGAAGTGTTAAAATTATAAATTTTTATATTCTTTGATATATTTAGAACGAAAATATTAAAATACAATATCTTTATCTCATTGCTTCCGTGGTTATCTTCGATAAACATGTGCGTACATTTCAGACAGTAAATTTCGTTACTTATTTTCGTAATTAATAAATAAATAATTATTGTACAAATAATTATTGAAATATAAGTAAGTATTGAAGTCTGTGTATTGAGAAACCAGAAACTGCAATTTTTTAGCGATTATTGTTAATTTTTACATGAATATAACCATCACAAAAAAGTGTCTAAAACACAGCAATCGTGCGCGAAATTGCGCGGCAGACAGGGTACATTCCGCGTTACGTACGACCGGCATCCGACCGGTTAAATCATGTTTTATTTAGGCATAAAATATTTTCTCTTAAGAATTCTCTGGGCACGGCCGTTTAATTTAAGGTTGGTTGTCTTTTTTCTCATTGTCCTTCGCATTTCCATCCCTGGAATAGATAATCTTAGTAATAACCTACTGACCATCAGCCATCAGATATGTCCGGATAGCGGGAGTATGAATATTGATTGCTGTTTCAGGAATGGTAGTCGGAGAATTAGGGGCATCGTGTCGGTCACGGAAGCAGGAGTACCATAGATACCCAGGCTCATTTTATATCCACATGAAATGGATTTTGTATCTATATTATCAATCGTTATTCGAAACTCCCATAAGCTTTCTGCAAATGTAACTAATGTCCACGAATATTTTGAATTAAATAATTCTACAGGTCACTCTCGAAACTTAAGTAGTAAAATTTAAAAATATTATTAAGCTCAC
Source organism: Agrypnia vestita (assembly GCA_016648135.1). Taxonomy (NCBI): domain Eukaryota; kingdom Metazoa; phylum Arthropoda; class Insecta; order Trichoptera; family Phryganeidae; genus Agrypnia; species Agrypnia vestita. Next base: position 19,696 of record JADDOH010012062.1, read on the forward strand.
GTGGGGGTAACAAATAATGATCGGCATTATTATCATTCGGCAAAAGTTACACCAAAATTATTATACTTTTTTGTCTGGATCTGAAAATATATTGCGTTTTAGAGATTCTATTTTTTTATTTTTAAACGTCTATACATACAACCTGGTTCTCACTTGTTCATAAATGTTATTTAAATAACAACATTAAAGGAAATATTCCCATTTTCATGAAATTGAAAATTTTATATGTAGATATTTTAAACCAACCAAGATGGCATCGTGCGTAATTTTTTGATATCTTTATGGGTTTAAAAATTATTTGTGTAGAAAGCTACGAGTAGATAGAAGAAGTTTGATTTAATTAGTGTATATTATAGATATCTCACAGAGACGAAACTGTATTAATTATGGGAAAGTAGGTATAGAAGTCATTTGGGTGTAACAGGACTTATGACCTGTCTTTTTATGGTTGGCTTAAGTGATCACTTTACACAATTGTAACATTCGCCATTTCCACCCATGATAGAATATACCATGCTTATTCATTTTTTGGAAGTTGTATATATGTTCAAATTGCGTGAAAAGCTTTCATATATGAGTTGTAAGCGCCTTTTCCATGCGGCCTGTACAAAGCTATTTTCATTCCCCTAAATCCCCACCTACTTTCCCATAATTAATACAGTTTCGTCTCTGTGAGATATCTATAATATACACTAATTGATTAATAATGTCTCTGTGACATAAATCCAGCACTGTTCTGAAAGATTTGAACAAACTCAAAATATTCTGAAGTTTGATTTAAATACGAAACTTTAAAGAGAATTATAACATATAGAAGGGTGTGAAATTATTATAGATTACTAATTTAAGGATATTAATTTGAAGATTTTCTATTGTAAATTTAAATTTAAGATTTTCAATAAACAAGTAAAGATTTCTTTGAGATTGTTTAGCTTAATAAAATACTTTAGTATTAATAATAATTGTAGTTTCTTGTATCCAAAGCAAAAATTCGTTACTATGCGTCGCGGGGGATGTCATGTACAGGTAAACCTACTAATCGACCCCTCCTGCGTAAAGTATCACAGCATCGTAATTAAGGAACAAATAGTTGTATAGAGGTGTAATTCTGAAATAATAGAACGCTTCTAATATATATAAGAATTAAATGGAAAAATTGTTGTAATTCAAGAAAAAGTGGAAGAAACTTGATCTCGTGGAAGGTTACCAACGCGATTAGCTGACTCGGTTAAACACACTTTTGGAATACCGAAGAAATGCCCAGGACCGAGTAGGTGGCGTCACATCATCCGTACCTTCATCTACAATAATTAACCGCAGATTACGTTTGCTCTCACCGGGACTAAGGCGAAGAGGCTGAAAATGTGTGTCAAATATATGTGAAATACTACACTACTAAAATTTAGCTATTCATGATACTTCAATATACTTCTATACTTAGATATATAGAGAGATATATATATTAGAGAATAGAAGATGCTATATATATATATATATATGATATATATATATCGTATATAGTATAGATATATAGTGAGGATACTATATAATTAGGTCATTACATATGAAATTGGCGTTTTGCCGTACTGGCAAATTTGATCTCAAATATCTTCTCTTTGGTTAGGAATTCCAAATCCAAATTTATACAGCTATTTACTCATGTATTTGTGTTTTGAAAATTATAATTCATTTGTTTTTTTCTCAATTGTTTTTTTCTTTGCGTCACTCAGTTTACAAAATGAAAAACTTGAAATATCGCGTTATTTACGAGTACGAGTTCCACCGTGGCACCAGTGCTGCAGAAACGGCTCGAAGGATTAATGATGTGTATGGCGACGGTGCCGCAAAAGAAAACACAGTGCGTTTTTGGTTCCAACGTTTCCGTTCTGGAAATTTCGACCTGCAGAACAAGCCCCGTGGACGGCCGGAGACCAAAGTTGATAATGAAGAATTGAAGGCTATTGTGGAAGCGGATCCATCGCAAACCACATCCGAGTTAGCTGCAGGCTGCGGTGTTAGTGATAAAACTGTTTTAATCCACTTGAAGCAAATTGGTAAGGTGAAAAAGCTTGAAAGGTGGGTACCTCACGAATTGAGTGAAGCAAATCAACAAACGCGCGTTGACTGCTGCGTTGCATTACTCAACCGGCACAATAATGAAGGGATTTTAAATCGAATCATTACCTGTGATGAAAAGTGGATCCTGTACGATAATCGGAAGCGCTCATCGCAATGGCTGAACCCTGCCGAACCAGCCAAACCATGCCCCAAGCGAAAATTGACTCCAAAAAAGTTACTTGTGAGCGTTTGGTGGACTAGTGCTGGTGTCGTTCACTACAGCTTTCTTAAATCTGGCCAGACGATTACGGCAGATGTCTATTGTCAGCAACTGCAAACCATGATGGAAAAGCTAGCTGCTAAACAACCGAGGCTGGTTAATCGCTCTAGGCCACTGCTGCTTCATGATAACGCTAGACCACACACTGCACAACAGACGGCTACCAAATTAGAGGAGCTTCAATTGGAATGTCTAAGACATCCACCGTACTCTCCGGACCTTGCCCCAACAGATTACCATTTTTTTCGAAATTTGGATAACTTCTTGCAAAGGAAAAAATTCAACTCCGATGGGGCAGTCCAAACCGCCTTCAAAGATTTTATTGATTCCCGTCCGAATGGTTTTTTTAGTAAAGGGATCGATGAACTACCTATGAGATGGCAAAAGTGCATAGATAGCAATGGTACATACTTTGATTAAATAAATATATTATAATAAAAAAAATCGGCTTTATGTTCCTCCCATACTAAACGCCAATTTCATATGTAAGGACCTAAAAAATAAATATATATATATATATATATATATATAGATATATTATATATAGATATAATATATGTATATATATATATATATATATATAACACACAAAGTTCAATTTTACAGGAGAAGGATTTGAACATATTTTCGTCCGGTATAAATCTAAATATTGCCCAATTTTTTTTTATTTCGTTTCAATATTTTACTTTATATTGTAGTTTCATAAATAATCACAAAAAAGTTTAAATTATTAAAGGTTTTTGTAGAAATGCACAAACTATATTATACTTCGGAAAAGACGCGACGTAAAATATCGTATGAATGACTTACAACATTTTACTTCGGAAAAGACGCGACGTAAAATAACGTAAGCGTTACATACGATAATTTTCTTGTGTTATTTTTTGATATTTTTTATTATTTTTTTATTTTGTGTTATTTTTTCACCCATATTATCGTAAGTGTTACATACGATAATTATCTTATGTTATTTTCCAACGTATGTTATCTTAAGTGTTACATACGATAATTATCTTATGTTATTTTCAACGTATGTTATCGTGTTACATACGATAAAATTATCTTATGTTATTTTCCAACGCAAATTATCACAAGTGTTACATACGATACTATACTTCGTAAAAAATATGTGATTGTTTGAGATACGATAAAATACGTCCGAAAAAAACGTTATTTATTGCAAAATATTTTTTTTTCTTTCTTGGAAATAAAGATATAATTAAATACATATGAAACTAAAAATGAACACAAAAAACTAAAAATCGTCGATTTGTGGGTTACGATATTATACGTAGGAGCCGATAGACCGATAGCCGAGAACGATATATATATATATATATGTTATAATGAAGGTTTTCACGGGTTTTAGAAATGTTAGTATTAATTTCTTTGGGGGTAACCCGCGTCAAAATCTGGTCCGAAGAAGGACCATTCGTCAACCGACGTTTCGCCTGAATCGCAACAGGCATCTTCAGGTTGTCTTGTTAATAAATTTCCGTCACGAGGGGAGGTGCAAGCACGTCCGTTCGTATCGAAAGCTTATTACCAAGGTACCTTGGTACGAGACGAACGAATCAATTTGTCAATTTTTCATATAAATAATGGAGATATACTAAAAAAACATTGCCGTTCATCTGGATAGTCTGCCTAAAATTTAAAATATTTTTTATAAATTTTGTTGTCTGTGCAATTATTTTTTAAAACAGTTTCATTCGTTTATCTCAGAATGTAGTATAACGACACATTGGTTTTATTATATATACATCGACGATAATTTCTTTTGGTAAGTAAAAGTAAATGAAGGTGGGGTATTTTGTGGGTGAAGTTATTTCGTACTTACGTCGAATTTAACGATTTTTTAAATCTTTTAACACCGTTATCGACGTAAGCCTAAACAATGAATCCACCGGCGCATACCGAGGCTTACATTAAATAACACGCCTGGTAAGTAAGTATTCGTCTGTTGGTGCTGGAACGAAATTTTATGGTTTCTAACAGTTAATTTTCTTTTTGCCGAATGCACGTGTTTGTAAAACCTGTTTTTCATTTGACTCGCCGGCTTTCCTCGCAGGCGTCGGTAATCTGGCCGCAAATCCGTGTAAGCCGATTACAGCGGAATATCAATTCACTTTACACGTTTAAGGTTCGAACACGGATACTTTGGCCTTGTAACACGTTTTTAGGCAGGGAAATTACGGGAAAATCCATCTATCTTTGTTACGGTTGTGAGCAGTGACGTCCATAGATAATTTTCTCGTAGATAAGCGATAAAAGAATCTATTTAAAGATATTTTACACGCATAGAAAAATAGGCTGCAATAAGGGCAATTTTGCAAAAATGTCACAAAAAGTCACGTGCGGTTAATGTTTTTAAGTTAATGCCAAATTTATTTTCAACTAATTTTATTATGCGCTTTATTTATTTGGCTATTATCATAAAAGTGTTAAATGTATCTTTATAATGTTTAAATACTAAAATTTTACGTCAATGTACTTGCAGAGAATAAGTTTGGTGTCATTAAAATAATAATTATTTATTATGTTCAGATATAAATAAAATTAAGTGTTTGCCACGTTCATCTTGCATGCGATTTCTTTTATCTATTTTGTCTTGTATAGTTCTCGCCCTTTTTGTTGAAATTTGTAGCAGATAGTAGTAGAAGAAATATACGATAAATAATTTCCACTTGGCTACCAAATTTCAGCTGATACTTTTAGGACAATCGTGTCGCTTTGTATTAAAAAATAATTCCACTTCTTTTTGACGTAAGATATAAAAAACATCCTGTTAAATTTAATTTCAAAGACCCCAAAAACATTTCGTTGTTTCTCGACGCCTAATTTATGATAACACATCGTTTTCTTACACAATAATTTGTTATATAGCTTTTGATAGCGCCTTCATACAACAAAAATTTGTTTTATAGCTTAGATAGTCTTAAATATTTTCTTTTTTCTTCTGACAGTTACAGATTTGTAAAACTTCCCTTCATTTCTCTTATTTTCCGTGTACCTACCTATTGCGAGTCCACAAACATGAAAAAACCGCTCATTTAAACATACACACATTGTTTATTCATCTTAAAGTATGATTGTAATTCTGCATAATTGGATGAACTCTCGTTGCATATTTATTTTATTTTATTCGGTCATCCAACCGGTAGAATAATTGCTTGGTAAGACAAAATACAGAATAAATAGTTAAATGTCTCCTACAATAGGGTAATTTCACATTTTACAGATATCTATGAAAATATATTAAATCGATTGAGAAAAATAAATTATATTTTCTAACTCAGTATGGATGGTGTGGGATAATGTTTTCTTTTATATTTCTTTAATAAAAATCTTAAAAAATACGAATCCTTAAAACGCGGTGTGATTGGTCGTGACATTGTTTGGCTAGAATTATAGACAAATATACGTGATCTACGGTGTTTGTCACTGCAATTTGTTTCGGTTTTATGGTAACCGTTCGTCTCGCTTTGTTTTTACTGGAGTTTGCATGTTTATTTTATAGATTTTGCCGAGTTTGTGACCTATTTTAATAAAATAACTGTCTAAGAACACGTTGAAGATTCCTCGGGAAAAACAATGAACGTCTCTTTTTGTTAAACTGACCTTTTAATGCCATCTGTTGACTTTTTGGGGTATTATTTTATAGAAAAATTCAGAATCGGATAAAACCGTCGTGGTCCGCTGTAATAGTTTAATTTATATCTGTTTATCCAACGCAAGAAACAGGAATAACCGCCCATCAACGTCAAAAAACGTCGTTGTCAATTTGACAGTACATACATTTAATATACGTACATACATGTAATATGTTTATATAGTAATAAGTTTATTCAATATTTATATAAAAATAGCATTAGTGAAAGAAATATGGACTTTGAAACTATAAAAACTGTTTTTCTCTAAATAAACATTTCTTGACATTCATTGTTTTTCTCGAGAAGTCTTCATTTAAAATAATGGAGGACGGATTTTCACAAGGAAAACCCGATAACTTACCGAAAATTAATGCTTCAATGTTAGATTCATTTTTCAGTTTTCAGGAATGAATTTCTACATTTAGGTACCATACATCTACTTTTTCTCTGACATTATGGACACACTATAAAAAAAATCCGGCTTGTTTTGTAAAAAAAACGAATGAACGTCTAAATACGCGAATTTGCCGTTACGTGTTATCGTCAGATGACATAAAAATACATGCCAAACGTCACCTACGAAAATAAGTCAGATGACATAAAAATACATGCCAAACGTCACCTACGAAAATAAGTCAGATGACATAAAAATACATGCCAAACGTCACCTACGAAAATAAGCGTTTTGGCGGGAGTTTAAAATCGTGATTTTCAAAATCGTTTTTTAATGTTAATATACATTTTAAAAGAAAATATTTTTCATAAACCTATTTTCTAAACCAAAGTTAAGATTTTTCTTTTAAAGAAAATAATGTGAAATTACCCTATTAAAGGATGACACAGATAAGACATAATTATAGACGAGTCAATTTGATATGAATGACAGATTAAACAATTTTACAGTTCCATTTAAGTGATTGTTACAAATGTAACTTTAATATAAACATAAAAGGGTTCGTAATGTATATAATATACATGGTCAGGGAAGGGGGCGAGTTTCTGTATCTGCCTCACCATATGACGTTACTCTTCATATTTAGTATTAAAAATATCTATTGAATTCCAAAGGTAATGGGAGAATATAATATAATGGGAGAAGATTTCCTATTATTGGTATGATAAGTTGAAAGGGAAAAGAAGTACTTCTATCTGGTAGGTCGGAATGGAAAGATAGCAAGCTGATGATTTCAGTAGAATTAATATGGTTATGAATTATTTGGAAAAAGATGGATTGATCTTGTTTTCTAGAGTGTCCAATTTATGAAATTTTATTGATTCTAATAGTTAAAATTTGCTAAAAAAAGGTAAATAAAAAAAATTAAATCTAATAGTTAAATAAATTAAATTTTATTGATCCTAATAGTTAAAATTCAAATTAAATTTGTAATATGCTTATGAAATGTTTTTTGAACGTTTTCGTTTCTTTTTATGTTGAATTTATATGTGGGTGACTATATTGTCGAACGAAATTCAAGGTGAGGTCGAATATAGTGTTTATATAATGTTTAGTCTCCTAAGAACTAATTTACCTGAATGATTTGCCAAGACGCATTACGACGCCGAACATTTTGAATGCTTAACCAACAATCGCATCAATGTGCCGTCATCACAACTGCTTGAGAATGACATTTTTACACAAGTAATGAATAATTATTATAATATAATTTAAATACAAGCAGGTTAACACAACGATCATGCGTTATATTGGACATAACCTGTCCTATCTATGCAAGAAAAGCGATTATTTCCGTCTTCTTGTGAAGTCTTATATCTCGGTCAGTAATGCAGGAATCTACGTGGATGTTTTTCCTGCCATATTTTAAAGGTTCAAGAAATTAAAAAAAGCGATTCTCCGAAAAAGGAGAATTTGGGTTTATTGCCCTGTTGCAGTCTACTTACTCTTCAATTGCTCCTTGAATTTTTTGGTAGCAACTAGCAACCTTAACTCGTTGCAATTGCTCCTTGAAGTTTTTGGTAGCAACCAGCAACCTTAGCTCGTTGTAATTCCAAAAATGACAAATCTCCTGGCCTATTCCGCACTCTTTATTTTATTATCATAGCTTATTCCTCGGAACACATTCACTAATTATGTTATACATTTCCTTCCATACAATTTTGTGGCCTGAGGCCCATAATTGAATAAAAGGGTCCCCGATTCCTGCCCGTTCGTCAGTGTTGGACCCTTCTTTAATTTATGCCGCTTCGACGCCGCGGTGCGTTCAGAAAGTGACGAGGATGGCCCGATCCACAGGGTGGGAGAGCTTAATAATTACTTTATAAACGGGGGTCTTGCCCTGTAATTATCATCAATTGGAGGAACACACTAGCCGCTAATGATTTTGTCCAGTCATCCAAAACTTGGAGACATCTAGTTAATGTTGATGGAACGTACTACCTATAAACCTACATCTACATACCTTACCATAAGCAAGTAATTAAAATGAATTGCTCCCATTTATTTTCGAGATAAAGGGGCGTTGCGTATTCAAATTATATTTATTTTGTTTTATTTGTTATCTAGCTGTACCCGGCCACGCGTTGCTGTGGCTCAGTCTTGTTAAATGGAAATCAAAGAAAAGAAAAAGCACACGTTTATATGTTTAATTTTACAATGCTTGTATTCAATTTTGCTGCTTTTCAAAGTATAATAGTAGGTAAATATATATAAACGTAGTAGGTATATAAAAACATGCGCGTATTTGAATGCAGCATTGTGTCAAAGTCAATTCGTGAAGAACTTTCTGAGATTTAAGATTTTGAACAAACGAATATTTACATTTTTTATATTGATAACTGTTCATATCCAGCGTTGCTCGGGTTAAGGATTTAGTTAAAGATAAGTTTGTGGGGACACAGAAAGGTTTTATTGTTTCGCAGTCTCTAATAAAAAAATAATCCATTTAATCTAGGCTGCGATGGATGGGATGTCCAGGAAGGAATTGTGACCTATGTATTCCGCCGTGACCTAAAGAATAAGAATGCAAAATTTGGATCAGATCGGCAAACGTTGTAGATATGTACAAAAAATATATCAGGTTTGGGGGTGGGGCAAAAAAGGGTGGGGGGAAAAGTTGTTTTTATTACCCACCGGGTCTTGAAAACTAAGTACGCAAAATCTGGGTCAGTTCAGACGGTGTACATTTGTACATAAAATATAACAGGGGAGGGGGTGGGGTAAAAGGGAGGGGAAAAATTCGCCATCGTTACGTGCTGGTTCCCAAAGAATAAGTTTGCAAATTTTGAGTCCGATCGATCGAACGGTATAAACTGGAACAGCATTGGAAATATATCAGGGGGAGGGGAAGGGGTAAAAGGGGAGGAAGAAAAGTCGCCCGTGTTACCCGCCGGGTTCTAAAGAATAATCTTCCAAATTTTGAGTCTGATTGGTCGAACGGTACAGATTTGCATTGAAAATAGATCAGGGTAGAAAAAAGGGTAAAAAGGGAGGGGGGAAATGTCGCCTATGTTACCCGCCGGATCCTAAAGCATAAGTGTGAAAAATTTGAGTCCAATCGGTCGAACGGTACAGATTTGCATTGAAAATAAATCAGGGGAAGTAGTAAAAGTGGAGGGGAGGAAATGTTCTTATGTTACCCGCCGGGTCTTAAAGACTAAGTTTCGAAATTTTGAGTCCGATCAGTCGAACGGTACAGATTTTCATTGAAAATATATTCGGGGAAGGGAAGAGATGAAATGGAAAGGGGGAAATGTCCCAAAGCATAGGTATGCAAATTTTGGGTCGAATCGGACAAACTGTTTAGATTTGTGTAGAAAACAGACAGACAGACAGAAAGATAGACAGACAGACATTGAGTTTTATAGGTATAGATATCGCGATACGATTAGCTGCACTTTCTCATCGGTTCAAACGTAAGCAAGGACGACTGAATTTTAACTAAAAATTTGATTTTGTAAAATGTTATATCTAAATATTTATCAATATTGAAAAGGTGAGAATTCGAATGCAACTTTGTGTCATAAGGATATTTATGATTTTGGACAATCGAAAATTTACATTTTTATTTATATAAATTAATAGTAGGTACATGAAAACAAATTAGGTATACAAAAACATCCTCGTAATCGAATGCAACATTGTGCCAAAATTTCAAAGCAATCGGTGTTGAACTTTCAGAGATTTTCGATTGTGTACAAAAAACATCTACATATTTATTTATACAGATAATACACGTCCTGAATTAGGCTTTTACATAATACAAAACGCTAAATTGCATCTAAATACGTACATAGGAACAAAATTACAATAATAATATCAACAAAATACGATATACGAAAAGTAATATATTGATACATAAGAAAATACAATATGTAATAAGTAGATACATAAGAAGAAAATGAAAAAATTTCAACAAGATAAATACAACAAATAATAAATCGAGTGCATATGTATATAGGTATATAGGCAAACTATAAAATAGAAGATAAGTAGAGTTGTCTTTTGTATGTGTATAGTGTACGAGCATTAAATTGAATCAACAGAGCTGTATTGATTACCCAAGCGGTGCAATCTACATACTTGGTAATGGATCATCGAGTATTTTAGAAAGATATGTAGGTACCTGTCTAGCTATTCATTGCGTAAACAATAATACAAGTGTCAAGACCAAAATGACTGTTTTAAGATGTTAATTTATTTATTTATTTATTTATTTATTTAACTATTCTAGGGATGTTCGAGTACAATAATATAAAATAAATAATTTGCTATAGTATTTGCGAATACAAATTTAAATGATGCCTACGGCCTTGACTCCCTGTATCCGAATGGTAAAACTTGCAAAGAATGAACGACTACTAACTACACGTAAAATTCGTAACGTATTTCTGTGTTACTCTCTACGATTTTTCATTTCGGACCGTTATCTACTTTCTAGTGTAATTAAATAAGTTGTTCCTGTAGTCGAGCTGTGGTCATGGATATAAGATTTTTTTTAGAGGTATAGAACATTAAAAGGAAATAAAACACCTGGTTTTGACTTTATTGTAACGATAATTTTATGCCATTAGTGTTTAAATATGATTTCAGATAGATATATATATATCATATATGGTGAAATGGCAAACAAAATCAGCTGTCAAATTGACCATCGCTGGAAAAAGTGTTGCCAATTCAAAAAACAAACCTCTAAAAAAAATTCCCTATACTTCTCTGTGAAAGATAAATATTTGCAATACGTCAAATAAGAAATACTAAAGAAAGCTACTACTAAAATGATAGTAAAAGAGTGTGGAACATTATTAATGAATTGATGGATAAAAAAACGCATAATAAAATGAAATACATGAAATACTTTATCAGAACTCAAAGATATGTTGCAAGGAGTACCCTTCCAAAGCCGATAAAATATTGAACAACTATTTTATAAAAGTAGGAGAAAATATAGCCAATCTTATAACGGTTAACGATACAGTAACTAACTTAAACTCTAACATAGAAACTTTAAACAAAATTGATATTTTTCAAAACACTACTGAAGATGAAATCGAAAAAATAATTGACGGCATGAAAAGGGGATCGGCTCCAGGATTTGATGGTATAACCGTTGATATATTAAAAAATATTAAAAAACAAATATCAAAACCATTAATGTATATAATAAATAAAAGTTTTCAAGCTGGAACCTTCCCTTCCACATATAAACAAGCCATAATAACGCCAATATTTAAATCTGGTAACTCTTACTATCTAATTACTAACTACCGCCCTATCTCAGTAATCCCAAATATATCAAAATTTTCGAAAAAGTAGTTAAAAAGAGGATGAAAAGCTTTATAAATTGCAACAATATTATCAATTAGAACCAGTTCGGCTTTATGGAAAATAGAGGCACGCAGGACGCGATTTCTAAACTATCCAGTCTTATTCTTAATTCATTGGATAGATCGTTAAAGTGTATGGGAATCTTTATTGACCTAAAAAAGGCATTCGATAGTGTTTCACACGATAAACTAGTATCAAAATTAGGTAGCGTGGGACTGAGCGGAAGGGCTATTGAATGGATATGGAGCTATCTACATCGGCGTCCTCAGGTTGTCAAGATAAATGATGTTTGCAATGAACCAGAAACAAGTGAGTTCGGCATCCCGCAGGGTATGGTTTTGGGTCCATTACTATTTATCATTTACGTCAAAGATATTTTTACACAGGGCCTAAACGGATATGCGATATCTTACGCTGACGACAACGTTATTGTATTGGAAGGTCCTAACTGGGATACAGTAAACGAATTAGCGAATGCAGATGTGAAGTGCTGGTTTGACACTTACCTTTTATCACTAAACACGGAAAAAACTTACGTTATTTCCTTATCTATAAATAAAACAAAAATAGATCCGGTACCCAAAATTATTATTCATCGTAATAAATGTAATATGATTGATTGTAACCAAACATGCTCAATACTTAAGACAACTGACAAACTTAAATATTTAGGTATATATATATCAAAATTTTAATTGGAAATTTCATATCTGCGAACTAGTCAAACGACTAAGAAAATGTATTTATATATTCATTAGAGTAAGAAATGTTCTAAAAACTACTAATTTAAAAATGATATATTATGCTACTTTACAATCCTTGCTGTAATATGGTATTATTGGATGGGGAGGATCATAGGCGATCACAATAAATCCCATAAGAATAATCCAAAGATTAATTATTAAATTTATTTTGAAGAAACCCCACGAATTCAGAACTGAAACCTTATTTAATATATTTAAAGTTAATACAGTAGACATAATTTATAATAAATATTCAATATTGCAAATATTTAAAGAAAAGAAGACTTATAATTTACAAACATGTCACTCGACTAGATATGAGAGTAATATAAAAATTCCTAAATTCAATACCACGTTTTTTCAAAACAGTTTTATATATAAAAGTATACATAACTTCAATAATTTACCCACAGAAATAAAAAGTATTAAGGACTACAATAAATTTAAGTACAAGTTGAAGTATTTTTTTTCACGTTGAATGTTAGAAAATTGTTGTCGGGCCACAATTTTTGGTGTATTGATATTCCCGTTTGCTGATTCGTAAACTTTTGCCCAAGAAGGACAATTTGCGGACAGTGCGGTCTCGTCTGCGTGGAATACTATTTCACCGTTGATTTTGTTGAGATGTGTCCTTTATTTGAGTGGGAAATAGTAGAGTTCTAGGGACCGTACCTTGAGGGAATCTAAATTCACCTATTGGTGGATTACTTGGAGATTCATTTGATCTGACTATCTGAGGTATGTTCGGTGAGTGGCTTTTTACCCGTTTGGGGCTGTTTGGTCAGTCCCATTTTCTTTTGGCTTTGAGTTGTTCGTGGGAGATATTGTCGAGTACTTCCCACGAATCTATGAAGATATCTGTACAATTATTTGATTTGTTCAATTTATTTTGCATGATAGTGAATGTTTTTTGCGGTTGCACCCTGTGTGCATATTCCCCCAGTGAACCCAAATGGGTTCTCATTTATTATAGAATTGACTTTATGAGTTTGGTCTCTTTTGACCTATTATATATTATTGTTTACTTAACTGCTTATTCTATTGACTGTGCTTATTCTATTCTGTTTACTTAACTGCTTATTCTTTTGACTCTATTATATATTATTGTTTACTTAACTGCTTATTCTATATATTGTATTATTAATTAAGATTTTGATATATTAGATTTTCTTTTCTTTCATTCTCATTGTTACTTTATTAGACTACATTACCTATACCTATGATTGTAAGTGGCTATCCCTCACCACACACAAGAATCATAATTATTTTTGGTGAGGTATACACACACAAAAAAATTATCGATTTGTAAACATTGTCTATGTATGATTGTAAAAAAAAGTATTATATATATATATATTATTAATTAAATAAATAAATAAAAACGTGAAACAAATGCATTTCAACGAAGGGAAATAGCAGAACTATAATTAATCATTTGAATTTTATTCATCAAGAGATTGGTAATGTAGTTTAATATTCGTATAGTATTCGCATCTAATTCGACAAAAACCAATGCACGAATGTATGTATGTAATTAGGTGAATATTCGCCTAAACCATACAAATACAAATATCTGAAATATTCCTACTGTAGTCCACTTTCATCCGTGGTCATCACCCGCATCAAGGGTCACGCAAAGGCATAGCTGCACCCGACGCAAATCCCGAACCTGAGCTCCCTTCGCCCTCGCTATTTGTACTATCTGACCTATCTGTACTATCTGTAGGTATCACCAAATATGGATACCATTTTGTTTTAGGGACATAAATAAAAAAACTTCATAGAAGTGAAAACAGTTTAATGTTATTACCAATCAGTCGTACATTTATGTGTAATAACTAGCTGGTTGGCCCGGCTTCGCCTGGGATCATAATTCGGTGATCGTAGGATTTCGTTGATGTCTCTTTTCTGTTGTTTTCGGCACCGTGATTGAATGGCTTTGTCGAGCCGTCTTCGCCTTGCCGAAATATCAACAGATATTTTAGCGCATCGTAGCTGCGCAATTTTGGGGTTTCGGCGTTTAATGATGATCAACTTGTGCATTCATTATCGACGACATTATACTTCATTCTGGAACCTCTAAGCTTACCGAAATACATATTTTAGGACAAATCTTTCTGAAAGCTTCTAGAAATTTCTCCTTCTAGAACTTTCTAGAGCATTCTCGAATCTTTTACAACTTTCTGGAGCCTCCTAGACTCACCGACACAATCCGCCACTCAGTTTGGAACCTTATAGAAATTTCTGAGACTTTCTACATCCAGAACTTTCTAGAGCATTCTGAAACCTTCTCTAAATCTTCTGGAACATTCTAGAACTTTATCGAACATTTTGTAACCTTCTAGACTCACATACACATTCCGCTTCACTGTTTGTATAGTGTAGTAGGTATTCACAAATTGTGGTGATACACGTTATAGTAAAGTGAACAGGTGACGGCCCTCCGATTGGCCGAGTTAATAGTGTTGTCATGCAGCCGGCAGTTGATTCGCCGCGACCAATGGACGGATCGGTTGGTGTCGACATCTTTTGGCATTTAAGGCGCGTCGTCGCTACGACGGGCGTCCAGATTCCTTGCAGTAATATTGTACCTAGTTGCGGTCAGTCGTACATATAAATAAAGTAAAGTTGCATCGCTGTCACTCCAAGTATTACTAATTAATTATTACCCGCCTGACCCAGTATGAGTACATCACACTTTGGATCGTCGTAAAACATTCGGGAACCTTCAAGAACGTTCTTCTTCCATAACTTTCTAGAACTTTATAGAAAGTTCTGGAATCTTTCAGTCTCACCAACACACTCCGCACACTCAACCGAACCTAATCCTCGGGAATCTTCTAGAACATTTTCCTTCCAGAACTTTATAGTGCTTTATCGAACGTTCTAGAACCTTATAGACTCCCCGACATACCCCGACACTCAGTTTGGAACCTTATATAGCACTCGGGAATCTTTTAGAACGTTCTTCTTCCAGAACATTCTATAACTTTATAGAACGTTCTGGAACCTTCTAGAGTCACCCATACAATCCGCCACTCAGTTTGAAACCTTATAGAACATTCTAGATTCACAGACACACTCCGCTACACTGTTTGGATCCATATTAGGATACTATTCCATATTTGGTGACTTTCCTCTACTTGTGCATTGTAATATTGCGTTACATTTAACATTTACACGAATTTGTGGCATTCACTTAAAATTCATCCTTTTAAGCATCCGGGTAGTGACGATCTTTGATTTTGGCGCTCGGGACCGATGCACCCTCTCCATTGTCATCCCCTTCGCACGGTCCTGATCGCTAAGCACATACATACATTATTACGGGGATATCAAGAAGGCAGTGTACCTAAACGTACACTAGTGAAATTGAAATAAAGAACTTTGTAGGCATGAAACTCCAACTTCTAAATATAAAAAGATTCTAATTTCTTGGGAATGCCCTGGCACTCTCCTGAGAGTGATTACCGAAACATACTTTCTAGGCGACTGCGATAGAAGGGCGGCCAGCGGACCGCCCCATACTAAGTTTAGAAGATAGATTATGCCTTAGTTGATCGTCGAGGAATACTGAAACATCGCGAGACAGTGAAGACGGAAACGCTTTATCGATATTTTGAACCAACGGCCCTTCTGTAAGAAGACGATAATATAAACATTGCGTTCAAAGTTCCCTAATGCAAAAGCAAAAAAAAAAAAAAAAACATAAATGAAATCAGGACTTTGTTCTAGATTGTTTTGTCTACGAAAATGTAATTTAACTGAAAATATCTTTATGAAAATTCCTTAGATGTAGTATACATATTTCCGAAAATACACCTCCTACAAATATGCCGAGACACTTAACCGCCGGAGTTCCCGAGAGCGTTTCGCAATAAAAGCGAGGACACTTATTTATTTCGCTTCGCGAATAAAAACGTTTGAATCGTAAAAGCTACATTTCATTTCGAGTCGTACATTTGTAATTTTTTGACCGTAGCCCCGCCGGATGACATAAAATGCGGCTATCGGAGTCTTTCTTGTTTCTTATCTCTACAGGCTTTAGGCTCGGGAGAAGTGCGGAGCAAATAAACCGCGCCAACGCCATTCGCGCGACGCGCTGTAGTGTGTAGCGCATTTCTTAGCTATTTGTGGGCAGGTAGACCCCTTTCCATTTAGAAAAGACAATCGAATTAGTATGTGTAAGCCGTGCGTACGAGGCACATTGTTTCATTGTGTCGGTGTCTATACTAGGGATGTTGCGAATGTTCGCATCCGCAACCGCAATTGCGGAACATATACATGGATTTGGACATCCGCTTCCGCACCCGCAATAATCGATGGGGTGCTTACGCGATAGAACGATACATTTTACATGTTTGAGCGTTTTTTAAAAGTAAAAGATGCGTTAAGTCTTTATATTAACGACAGCGACATTGACCCATTTTTGCCAGAAGAGTGGAAAATCATAGAATGTTGTGTTGAGCTGAAGTAACTTGAAGTAACTTCACGGGAACTAAGCAGCTCTCAGACCCTCGTATCATCGGTGATTCCAATAATTCAAACGCTTATGGAAAAAATGATGACCATTTAACAAAATCACAGAATTCTAATCCGATTCGGCTGGCGGTCACTACTCTGAATACTGAAGTTTCAGCTTAATTTGGAAGAAAACAAATTATACGCCATATCCACTTACTTAGACCCTCGCTATAAGTACAAATTTTTCAAACCAGTAACCGAGGAAAAGATTAAAGATGAAACATTGAAGACGAGAAATATTGATGATTCTCCAATATTATCTACATATTTCGAAAAAGCGATAAAAATGGGAATGAGAGATTTCCTGGAAAAAGATTTGGAACACCCAGGGACTTTCGGTACGATCAGTAAGACTCGCTCGAAAAGCGATCTTGCCATAATGCTAAGATTCATCGAGTGAAGATGAAAGTGAAGAAACACTTGACACCCCGAAGCTGTTCTCAAGAAGGAATTGCTCTCATATCACACTAAAAAAGACTGAATGTTTCAGAAAGCCCGCTTAACAGACGGAGCGTTAATCGAGGTGATTTTAAAATATTATCTGGAGTAGCACGCAGATATTTGTCGTCTTCACCAGCCAGTGTTCCTAACGAACAATTATTTAGTGGCGCGGGATCAATATTATATAAACGTTTGAGAAGCAGGCTGGAGCCTGAAAAGGCAGCAATATTGCTTTTCATTCAATAGAATGCACCAATTTTTAAATTTAAGATCCAAAAATTTGAATATTTAATAAAAATCTTTAAAAATTACCATCTCTTTCATTTATTCATGTAATTAAACTAGGTAACTCTTAAAAAAACTCGATATCCGCATCCGCGGATGTGAGCCTCAAAAAATCCGTATCCGCGGATGTTAAAAAATACGCATCCGCAACATCCCTAGTCTATACCCGTAAACGCCGACACAACGAAACAATGTGCGCCGTACGCACAGTTCACACATACTAATTCGATTGTCTTTCTTAAATGGAAAGAGTCACATCTATGCACCACAGCTCATCTACTCACATCTATGCACCTACTGTGAGTAGATGAGCTGTGGCTAACCGTACCTACAGTCCGCAACGATAATGACATTTATAGTCTTTTACTTTATAAATGAACTGATACTAAAAGTTTTTTTGAGGTTATCTTCTTTCTTAAAATCACTTCCGTAGAAAACTAGCGCCATCTTTGGTGAGAACATTATAGTCCGTCTAACTTATCTGAAGAATGGCCAAATTTGGAACTAACGACGCCATATTGGATTATCTACAGCTGACAGACCTTTGACAGCCTTTGTTTACAGAGGGGTTCACGACTGTTTCGATAGTTTTTTAAGAAAATTTTAGATTGTTACCATGCCAAAAACCATTAAAAGCGGTGTTCGGGAAATAATCTTGAAAATGCACACGTTTTTTGAAGAGGAACAACGTCTGAAAGCCTCAATTATACCGTTTGATTTTGTTCATAGACTTATTGCCGCCACTTCAGGTTAGTGCTGCCATGCAGTTATAATGATTTTCCCATACTTAGTTTTTTATTTTACTATTATACAATTTCTTCAGGTATTTCTGAATCGGCAATTTACAAAATAGTTAAAGAAGGTAAAGTGGCCGTGGAAATGGGCATTAAAATATCTACACCCGGAAAAAAAAGAACAAGGATAAGTGGAAAAATTGATTTAGAAGCCGTAAGATGAGAAAAGTTTTAGAACATATTTTATTCGATAATTTTTTACATAGAATTTTTATTATTTATACTTTTATTACATAATTCATTAACGAGTTCATTTGTATAAACATCTTTTTTCAAAAATAAACTTTTTTATTTATGCACATTAAAGACTGGTTGCATCAACTTACTTTATAGCAATAGTTCATTTAAAGCATAGATCGAGTTGTTTGATCGGTGGAAAATGCAAAATATCTATGCTTTGAACGAAAGATTACTATAAACCAAGTTGATACAACGGCCCTAAACCGATTGATATCCTTAGGTGTTACTGAGTTAAACATGGTGGTCATGATCATTAGGTATGAGACACCGAATAAAACCGGCGCCACACTGCGTGGATCTTCCGCCGCGTCTCTTCTGTCGTGGAACATCGCTACATTTCTTTCCATACAATATGCGCTTATTAAACACATTACGCGAATGATCGGTCGATCTATTTGCTTTGCCGATTTGACGCAACAGAAAAGACGCGGCGGAAGATCTGCGTAATGTGGCGCCGACCTAAAAGAATTATTACTATTTTTTTCCTGAAAATTGTATTTTTCTTTGATTTTGAAAAAACGCCATTTTGTGACGTTGTGTATTTTACGAATATATATTTTGATAAATTTATTTGTACGTTAGTTTACATTTTTTGTTTTTTTTTATCGTGTCGTATACTGCTTAATAACTTGTTTAAGAAAAAACGAATTTGCAAAAAATTCCCTACAAATGAGATAATTTTTAGACTATGGGCAGTACCACAACGATTGGGACGCCCTCCTTTATTCTCCAGATAAGTTGGACGGACTTTAACTCATTTCCCATACAATTTTTGATTAATTGATTATGATGGATGAATTGATTAATTAGTGAATGTGATAATCGATTCATGTATTCATCGAGAATACGTCTGTGTGCAAAATTTCAGCTCTATTGGACATTGGGGAGCGAGTGAAATATCGATTATAAGATTCCGTCCAGACAAACGTGTGAAGCTAATATAAGCGTGGAAAAATTCGAATCTGTAGTTTACCCATTATTGAAGTGAAACTTCTTTCCCTCAGAATATAAAAAGGTTATGACTACTTCGACAAAGCACCGAAATTGCGAGAGAAATTCATCTCCCATCTGCTGCAATTGGTATCAATTTTTTTATGGAAAGGAATCAAATTAAAATTTATTCATTAAGTTCCATATACTGGTGTCTCGTATATAGTACTTTGGGAGAGTATTTTTCGTTCAATTTTGAATAGAAAATATTCTTTACACTTTGAATTAAATGTCAACAGTTAAGGAGATAAGCGACATTTTTTTTCAATATTTCTGACATACATCCTGTATATCGTTGGCCTATGATGAAAGTAAATTATATTGAATATTAAAAATTCATTCGCTTCGGTACAAGTTAAATAAAATTATCAAAACCTTTTTAAAAAAAAATTAAAAATGTTGTAGGGTTTTTGTTGTTTTATTTGAGTTGTATTAAAGCTAATGAATTTTAACATTACGTTAAGATACTGTAGTGATATTCCAAAGTTTTAGAGAAAATAAGTCAGAAATATTGAAAAAAAATGAGAACTTTGATGTTGCTTATCTCCGTAACTGTCGACATTTCACCAAAAATAAATAAAGAATATTTTTTATTAAAAATTAACGATGAATACTCTCCTCAATTTTTTGCTACAAGCTATGTATTTTTCTTAAACTAACTAAATTATGTAACCTGTTAATAAGTACCAAACCATAAATGTTTTAAAACTGAAGAAAATTTCTCCAATGTATGGACCTTGTACATATAACTCTATGGGTAATTATTTTTTTTGTGATATTGCAAATGTAAGGATTATCTTTAAGTATAATAAAAACTATTTTTTTAATAAGTTAAATAGTTTTCTTATAATCTATGTTTTTTTTATATTTTTCTGGTGCATTTTTAATCCTTTTTACATAGTTTTATCTTACAAATCAAAAACTGTATCTTAAATGTGCTGTGTTTCGCTCGCATCTCTGACCGATATCTTATACAACATTATTTCTTTATTCAGACTGATCCATTTCCTGACAACCTGAAAATAAAGCTAAAAGCTTATATGATAACTATAGTATTTCAATGGAAGAATGCTTAGCTGCTACGCAGGCGTCCTGGCCTCAGACTCTCTTTTGTTTTATTATAATTTGCTTATATGTATAACATAGTGTATCTATACTAGACTTTTTGTTTCGAAACAGTTTAACCATGACATTATCCAAAAAGCATTTGTCTCAGAAATACAACCATTGCAAAAATTAGTACCGTTGCAACCATTCCAAATACAACCATTGCAAAAGTTAATACCGAAATTTCTATATTATAAATAAATAATTAGTAATTTAATGTTAAAATATGAGGTGAATTTATCTGCAAAATATAGTTTTTATTCTGCCAGGATTCGAATCCTGGATCTGGAATCTTCTAAACACAGGAAGTGATGATTTACAATTACAATTGAGTTACAATATAAGTGTTTGTGTATGTAACTTTGGTTTTATACTGTATGATTTGCGTTTCTCCATACTGGAAAAGGTAACGTGAATCTGTGTGACGGTAACGTTTGATTGTTTGAATTTATAACTTGTCAAGTGAAGTTTCATTTTTCCCTCTCCAAGCACAAGAGTTAGTCTCTTTTTGGAGAGGTAGAGTGATAAAATTTATTTCTCCTTATAGTTTTAATAGACTAGAAAAAAATGTAATAAGACCATATGCACCTAATAATAAAATATAAAAAAGATTTTGATTTAAATTTTGAATATGGGATTATAAATTCAAATCTTCACGAAGAAAATTTCAAAAATGAGAAAAATTTCTCTCCCAGGTAATGTGCAAACGAAACCATTTAAAAAAGTAACCCATAAAAACCAAGTTTTTACAATACTCCCATTCGCTTTGAATCAGGTTTCGTGCCTATACACGCGTCGGGATAATTTCTAATATATGTTTATTCAAATTGGAATATATATAATATATATTCCAATTTGAATAAACCATTAAAAATTCGAAAAATCCAAAATTATACTATAATTATTAATTTTTTCAAAACGAAAATTTGTTAGATCATTTTTATCGTCGTTACGAGTCTGCTTGCAAAGTTTCAGTTCGTTTGATCACGGGAAAAGGGTTAAAAATTGATCCAAAGTTTTTCGTCAGACAAGCAAGCAAACAAGCAAACGCCACGAGTTAATATTGGGTCCTTACATATGAAATTGACGTTTAGTATGGGAGGAACATAAAGCCGATTTTTTTTATTATAATATATTTATTTAATCAAAGTATGTACCATTGCTATCTATGCACTTTTGCCATCTCATAGGTAGTTCATCGATCCCTTTACTAAAAAAACCATTCGGACGGGAATCAATAAAATCTTTGAAGGCGGTTTGGACTGCCCCATCGGAGTTGAATTTTTTCCTTTGCAAGAAGTTATCCAAATTTCGAAAAAAATGGTAATCTGTTGGGGCAAGGTCCGGAGAGTACGGTGGATGTCTTAGACATTCCAATTGAAGCTCCTCTAATTTGGTAGCCGTCTGTTGTGCAGTGTGTGGTCTAGCGTTATCATGAAGCAGCAGTGGCCTAGAGCGATTAACCAGCCTCGGTTGTTTAGCAGCTAGCTTTTCCATCATGGTTTGCAGTTGCTGACAATAGACATCTGCCGTAATCGTCTGGCCAGATTTAAGAAAGCTGTAGTGAACGACACCAGCACTAGTCCACCAAACGCTCACAAGTAACTTTTTTGGAGTCAATTTTCGCTTGGGGCATGGTTTGGCTGGTTCGGCAGGGTTCAGCCATTGCGATGAGCGCTTCCGATTATCGTACAGGATCCACTTTTCATCACAGGTAATGATTCGATTTAAAATCCCTTCATTATTGTGCCGGTTGAGTAATGCAACGCAGCAGTCAACGCGCGTTTGTTGATTTGCTTCACTCAATTCGTGAGGTACCCACCTTTCAAGCTTTTTCACCTTACCAATTTGCTTCAAGTGGATTAAAACAGTTTTATCACTAACACCGCAGCCTGCAGCTAACTCGGATGTGGTTTGCGATGGATCCGCTTCCACAATAGCCTTCAATTCTTCATTATCAACTTTGGTCTCCGGCCGTCCACGGGGCTTGTTCTGCAGGTCGAAATTTCCAGAACGAAAACGTTGGAACCAAAAACGCACTGTGTTTTCTTTTGCGGCACCGTCGCCATACACATCATTAATCCTTCGAGCCGTTTCTGCAGCACTGGTGCCACGGTGGAACTCGTATTCGTAAATAACGCGATATTTCAAGTTTTTCATTTTGTAAACTGAGTGACGCAAAGAAAAAAACAATTGAGGAAAAAACAAATGAATTATAATTTTCAAAACACAAATACATGAGTAAATAGCTGTATAAATTTGGATTTGGAATTCCTAACCAAAGAGAAGATATTTGAGATCAAATTTGCCAGAACGGCAAAACGCCAATTTCACATGTAAGGACCTAATATAAAGGGAATAAAAAAGTAACCCATAAAAACCAAGTTTTTAGTATTGTATGAAAAAACCATTCAAAATTTGAAAAATCCAAAAAAAAAATTTTTTTAACAAAAATTTGATAGATCTTCTTGATCGTCGCCACAAGTCTGCTTGCAAAGTTTCAACTCGATTGGATCACGGGAAAGGGGTTTAAAATGGATCCAACGTTTTTTCGTCAGATAAGAAGACAAGCAGACGCCACGAGTTAATATAAAGGGAGTAAAAATGAAAAAGATTTTGATTTAAATTTTGAATGTGGGATTATAAATTCAAATCTTCAGGAAGAAAATTTCAAAAATTTCTCTCCCAGGTAATGTGCAAACGAAACCATTTAAAAAGATCACTTGCTTTCCAGAAACCAACTTCGTGGGCTCGTTCGACAATGGACAGTACGTGTTCATGTTCTTCAGAGAGACGGCCGTGGAGTACATGAACTGCGGCAAGGCCGTGTACTCCAGGGTGGCGCGCGTGTGCAAGAGAGACACGGGGGGGAAGCACATCCTCAACCAGAACTGGGCCACCTACCTCAAGGCCAGGCTCAACTGCAGCATCCCGGGGGAGTTTCCTTTCTATTTTGATGAGATTCGTAAGCTCAATACATTTATATCATATTTTTAATATAAACTTAAGTTGCTGGAATAAATCATACGAGTATATATGCATAAATTTAGTTCATTCTAGATTAGAGGATTACTGATTTAGAATGTACTTCATTTAAGATTTTATAGGAAATATAACACTATCCCTTCAAAAAACATATTTCCAAATCACATTTAAAAGCAAAGGCAGCAATATCCACTGCAATCTCTAAGGATGTGTCGTGTGTAGAGCCTCCAATCCGAATATTCGAAACTCGAATATATTCGCCTGTTTTTAAGTATTTGTTATTCGAATACTTTAAAAATTATTCGTAAAGTATTCGTTCATATTTATACTATAAGATTTTTAATATTTTTCCAATCGAAACAAAGGTTTACGAACCCTGAAAGTCATTTGCAAGGGTTTTCAGTTTATACCGTTAGGGGCTATATCAAAGATGTTAACGCCGTAAATTGTCGGACGTCTTTTGCATTTGCTTTTTTTTAAGTCATGCTTATCTTTATAGTTTTATTACAATAAGCACTTACGGTGGAGTCAACGATGGAGTCGGCTTTTTCATAAATACTTGAGCCAACAAACAATACTTCAATATATTTACAAATTTGAAATATATTTTTTGTGTTTTTTTAATTTGTATTTCTAAATTCAACATTATTTTTCAATACATTTTTTTTGTTTTTTTATAACATATATTTTTAAAAAGTAAAGTAAATAAATTCTCTACAATTATTATGTTTTTTTTTTTAATATATAGAATGTATTTATCTGTATTTATCATCCAAAGTAAATTACTCCTTTCTTAAAAATTTTACAAATATATTCAAGTATTCAAATATATTATCATTAACTATTCGATATTCCAATAGTTGGAATCACGACTATTTGGAGGCTCTAATCGTGTGACAAAATGGCTGCTTCATACTAAAGTGAGAATTGATGTCGATTTTAGACTGAAACGTCACAGCAAAGATAGCAATATCCAGTAATAGCCAAAGCAGCAATCTATTTGGTAGTAAGAATACCAATATCATATTTATCTATACCTACACATATATAAAAAGAAAACTGAGGTGGCAATTATTTTTAAAACCTTATTTCCAATAAGATGCAGTTTTCATAGATTCCAGGGAAATTTTCTTGCACAGTGACAGGCTTTTGTAATTATCTCAGAAAAGGGAGATACTGCTAAATAAAATTGTAAGAATATTTTTTTTGTTTATACCAAAGAAAAGTTGAAAATCAGGCCTTGATAAAATATGAGGCTTTTATGTCTATAAAATCAGAAATGAAGTTTCAATCAATTGTGTTTTGGTGGCCCCAATATGTATTAGCCCAGAGCCCTTTCGTGGGTAAATGCAGCCCTATAACAAATGCATCTGGTCAAGTATCATGTCCCATTTAAAAGTAATATGACATGATACGTTTCTGAAAAAAGTCAGGAATTTTACAAATGAAGTTTTAAATTTAGCATTTGATTTACACATTTTAGAATTCATGGAGATATTCATTAATTTGTACACTTTTGCTGTTATTCCAAAGAATTCCTTCCGCCGAAATTATGATATTCCATAACAAAACTTCATATTCAATGTAATATTTATATTAATTAGTGATGCAACTAATATGAATACGAATATTCGTATTTGCCGAATAGTAGATATTTACCGAATATTCGTATTCGCCGAATATCATCACGAATATTAAAAACAAATTATTTATATCTGAACGCAATGCAAATTACGGTTTGGCTGTGCACTGTGTATCTGAGCACACCTACACACTATATTATCGGGGATTCCCATAACATTGAATGAATGCATTTGTTAAGTTCTCAAGTTGTGAATTGTTACTTGTTTCACAGCATAACATGAGTTCTTTCATCTAGTTTCTTTGGGTGAGACAAGATTAGGTGCTCATTTCATGTAGTTTTTGTTTTGTAATACATATTGTTCGTTCCATTTTATTTCCATTGTGTGTAAAAGTGTTAACTCTTATAAAATAATTTCAAATTAAATCTAATAACGTGACCTCTCGTAAGCCTGAAAAAAGAGTTATTTATTTTTGACCGCTGGGAATATACAAACGGATAAAAGAAATGTTGTGCTTTTTGAATAAAAATTTGCCAGTGGTAAATTTTAATTATTAAATCTCTTAGTAAAAACGAACAGTAAAAATCTTTAGTACACAATAATACTGAAGCAGAGAACATTGTTCTCGAAACATGTAGATTGTTTAATCTAATAAAGTGGTGAAAACAAAGTGATTTGTGTTTTATTTTAACAGTGGTGTATTATATATTACCTTGTTGAATTATTCGTATTCGTATTCGCCGAATAGTAGGCTTGATATTCGTATTCATATTCGTGATAGTAGTATTCATTGCATCCTAATATTAACCGTTTTACTGCTGACCTTTTTTCACATACTTTGCAAAAATTGCGTAAATTTTAAAAATTTAATTAAGTTTTGTTAAGTGTTTTGTCAATATTTTTATCAAATATAGAGGGATTTTCGTAACTCTTAAGTCATGTATAGGGGACATATCAAACTATCCAAATAAAACCAGAAGGTTACTGTAACTGTATTTATTTATTTTTATAAAATAAACAAACGATGGAGATTGTAAAAGAAAATTATTTGCAAATATGTTTCCCCACACATATTCCATGCATTACCTTCTTACAAATGCGCATTCTTCGATTCGTAGACATTCTGATTGCATCGTTACTGTCACTACTTTCATTAGGAGAAGAATTTTCACTCAATGTTCCACAATTGTCTTCATCATCACTACTTGACATCTTATGGGCAGTAATAAATATTTTTTACTAATAAAAAAAGTATTAAAATTGATTTTTAACCATTGTTAACCGTAATTTAATATTATTATTGAAGAATTAAAAAGGATTCACACACGCACAATGCGACACACCCACTCAGTTCGATACCTAAAATTAAACTGCGTGCCATCGATATATCGACGCTACGCAGTTTAGTCGCACTTATAATTCGTCGCTATATCGAAGATACGCAGTAAAATGGTTAATATCAGAATTACACCCAAAACTACTTTACTATGTGCTTGATGTTTTGCAGAAAGCGTTTATCAAATGCCAGATGACAACAGCCGTTTTTATGCTGCATTCACCACTGGCTCCAGTGATGGTCTTGTAGGCTCTGCCATTTGCAGCTTCTCCATGAGTAATATACAAGAAGCTTTCTCGGGCAAGTTCAAGGAACAAGCCTCGTCCAGCTCTGCTTGGCTTCCCGTCCTCAGAAACAAGGTTCCTGAACCGAGACCGGGAACTTGCGTTAATGACACAGAAGCCCTACCAGATACAGTACTCAATTTTATTCGGTAAGTAATATCAATTTAATATGTTTAATTGTACTTAGACCTCTTTTGATATAAGAGAATCAAATTAGTATGTGAAAGCCATGCGTACAAGGCACATTGTTTCGTTGTGTTGGTGTTTATACCCGTAAACACCAACACAACGAAACAATGCGCTTTGTACGCACGGCGTACACATACTAATTTGATAACTAGGATTGTCTTTCTTATACGAAAAAAGGTCTATATTGTGCTAACTTCTTTCTGCGATTAAATGAAATATTTTCCATTTGGTAATCCATGGCTACAAAAGTGGTTCTTCACCAAACCACATCGCTAACATTCTATTAAAATGTTTCAATACAAACTCTAGCTACACCATTGAATTTATTTTCAGGCCGATAAGAACTTTTTAAAATAATTTCAAAAGAGTTTTAATAGTTCTTAAACTTACGTAACATTTTAATGGGATATGTTAAATTTCCCACAGATCTCATCCACTGATGGACGAAGCGGTTCGCCAAGATTTTGATGCTCCAATATTCTATAAGAGAGACCTTATACTGTCACAGCTGGTGGTTGACAGACTTTTCATTGACATGCTCGGAGCTGATAGGCACTACACAATATTCTATGCAGGAACAAGTATGGAAATTGAATTAATAATAATCTTTACTTATATAGTATTTAATAAATTTAAAATACATGTTTCAAGCTGCTAGAAATAGAGAGATTTACTCTCAAGTAATGGTCAACATTGGGGGACCTGACACGACACTGGGAGAAGAAGAAAATTTATTAACAAATAATATAAAATAGCATAAATTTAAAAGTCAAAATCAAACTGCCTGTTAGTAAATGGAACAGGAGATGTTCATTAGTTGGTTGTTTTTTCATCTCTAAATTAATACTACTGTCAATTGGAATTGGACACATTTGCCATTTACAGAACATACAAATATTTTGAAATTAAAGAAATTAACACAATCACAAGAAATATTTTTATATTAAGAATTAAATATAATGTGCCTACACAAAAAACTATATAAATTCATACATTTAGCATAAAGTTTTGCAACAATTTAACAATCAAAAAATTGTTTTGATACTATGTATATAAATAATTTTCTCATTTTTTTATTAAACTGAATTGACCCTTAGTATGTAGTCAACATGTAAAGTAATAAATAACAATAAGCAAATTATGAACTTTTAAAAAAGATTAAAATTCAGTAAATAGTTCATAAGCAATTTTAAATAAGATTCAATCTAAATTTACATTAATCTTCTTTAAAGAAACTATATAACCGTCAGTTGGATATTTATAAAAAAATTAAAAAGATAAGAACAAAAGTCAAATTGTAATTGTTAAGTGTACTATGTTAGAAAACAGCTGTTTAATATCCATTCATAAAGATTGGGTTGACAATTTGATGACCAGATTCAATTGCATTCTATATGTTCCCTGAGCTTTGATTCTTTAAATTCTTTAATCTTTAGCATTGATAGTGAGTAGATTTATAATATTATCTGCAATATCTTATATTGTATTAATGACATTTGTATTTGACAGATGATGGGCATATATACAAAATAGTACAATGGGTGACAAGTGAGGGTGGTTCCAAGTGGAATGTTGCAGATGTGTGGCGCGCAGCTGTAGGTGAACCAATACGGGCATTGCAGATATCACGTGAACACGCTTCTCTGTATGTCGCAACAGACCTACGTGTGCGACAACTACCCCTTGTTACCTGTTCTAAAAGGTTTGTATATGACCTCGATGACATTTGTGAATTCATGTTCGATGAGCATGCTGCCTTTTAAAGGCATTATTAAGTAAAGCAGAATAAATAAAAACATTTTGCGGAATAACATTGTTTGCGAAAATTTCATATACAATGTTTTTCCACTGATTCAGCATGTTTATTTACAATAGATTAAAATTTAACCTATTTTATATTGAGATTAGTTAAGAATTATATGTTTGTTATATTTAAAATATAAAATGTAATAAATTGTAACTGGTTTCATTTTTTCAATTTTTCTCGGAATGAGAGTTTTGTTGGATACAGCATTATTCCGGGCAAGGGCTCAATTACTAGACAGACTTTCCAGATGAACGGCAATGTTTTTTTTAGTATATCTCTATTATTTATATGAAAAATTGACAAATTGATTCGTTCATCTCAGAATGTACTAAACAGCACATAGGATTTATTATATACGTATAAGTATACAGTGACGATATTATGAAAGTGATATTAATGAATGTAATCAAATGTAAAAATGTTAAAACACAAATATTTTACTTTTCTAATACTAAACTGTGTGCCACCGTTGACACAGCCCAATCCTGTCTAGAATTGATATTCAAAATCAGAGATAAAAATTGCCCGCTATATTATTTGCTAAATAATTAAAGAAATTTTGAAAGGTGTACTTGTATGAAAGATTATCATTTAATTGCAGGTACGACAGCTGTGTGCGATGTGTTCTGGATCCATACTGTGGTTGGGATAAGGACTCCAACACATGCAAACCGTACCAACCGGGCCTACTGCAAGATGCATCAAACTCCACATCTGGGCTGTGTGAAAATTCCGTAATGAAGAAATCACTTGTTGTGTCATTTGGTCAAAGTCTACACCTAAGCAGCTATCTCCTGATGCCTGAAGTCTTCAAGTCGCAAATGGTAACATGGTATCACTACTCCAAGGAAAGGGGAAGATACAAAATCAAATTCGGGTAAGTTCATAACATGAAATGACAGTAATACATATGAGTTAACCATGACAAGATTTGATGTTAAATATAATACAATGCAATCAAATTAAAGACTCATTTTACTAATAAAATTACAAATTAAAGTCAATCAATGCCAACTGATGTATGTTCAGCACTACCCCTGCCCAAAATACACTCATCTGGTTTGAAAAAAAAATCTAAATTCAGTTAAACAAATAGCATTAAAAATTAATATTAATCTACTTGGTGAAGAACCGAACCTAACCTAAGCTAACCTAACCATTACCCTGCAAGAAATCAATGAGATGTGAAAATAACAATTTATAAAAACATATCTTAATTTCTTAATTAATACATTGTTGCAAAGTTCAACAAAAGTAACCTTTTCTTGATTGCACTAAATATTAGGATTAAAATTTGTCATAAGGAAATGTAAATAATAAAGTTTATCAAAAATAAATCAATACATTAAATTCTAACACGAAAAGGATATACCTATAGTATTTTGACATCATAATTTATTATGGAAATAGAAAAAGGATTGCGAACTTGCGAATGTGAGAGCTATCGCTTGCCCAACGTGCGTGCAAAAAAAAAAGTGTAAATTGGCGTGCGGGGACTTTGGAACTAAAACCCGCCCCACCCGCACCCAGCGATAACCCCTCGCCCTGTCCTTCAGTTCATTCTCGTATTTGAGCGTGAGCTATGACATCTTGATTTCCAATATACACTGAATTATTATGTCCAAAACATCCGAAACAGTCCGGGATGGTGCAAGAACAATTGCCAATGAAGTTTATTATTTTATTTATTATTTTCTTTTTCAACTTCGCAAAACTTTAATGTTTTGCGAAGCTGAAAAAGAAAATAATGGACCAATATTACCGTTTGACAGGTTGACAGATAGAGCGGCCGCCATTACTGGTTTGTTACTTTAGTGTTGCCCGACCAAATTTCTATTTAAGGCTCCGACACCGATCACCGGACATTCTGTACATTATGTATTGTGTAATCAATTTACACCCTGGCAACTTCTGTTACGCGACAGGGACGCCCTCCCCCGCACGCCAATTTATACTGGTACGTCTACAGTAGCATTGATACTAGTGTTGGGCTAAATTTTTATTGTGTGTGTGATTGTGCGACTTACATTCACTTGTAATGATGATTGGTAACTGAATTTTAACTTTAGTGATGTTTAGTGACTGATGGTCGCCCATTGAAGTGCGAAATATCAGTTACCAATCATCGATACAAACAGATATAAATCTCAAATAATGGTTACAAAATCACGGTTAAAAAAATGTGTTGCATATCACTAATCGATACTCAACACCTCCGAAAAAAAATTGTAAGGTTTTAGCAACGTCTTTTATCAATCGCAGCACTAAAGTTGAAAATAAAACACAATGTGAAAGTACATATATAAAAATTTTATGTAATTTTACTAGGATACCCGGTGAATAAACATATTTTATGTTAATAATTGTTCTTAATGAAATATGTTTGTCTTTATTACAGATCTGATAGAATAATTCAGACAATTGAAAATGGCCTTGTAATATTATCAGTGACAGAAGCTGACGGTGGGAAGTATGAATGTTTGATGGGCCCCACACTCATCGCTTCTTATAACATTGAAGTAGATTCTCACAGGTAATATATTATTATATCTTTTTCTACTCACAGTTTGTGAGAATCAAAATATGATCGACCCAGTTTCTCTACTGTAAAATGAGTAGGTACATTTTTAATACATAATATGATAAGCTTTTCAAATATTATCTATTAATATGTGTTCAAAACACGATTGGTAGTACATACATAATAGGCACGATGACAGATTTTGAAATAACATTTTATATTGTGGGTACACTTCTACTATTACCAAAAATAACATTATTTCAGTAATAAACTAAGTTTTTATGCAAATAATTGCATTTTCATCTACATATTTTTAATTTCGCGCAAAAACGCCTGCAGCTGTCATTTCGTCTACGTGACGAAATGACAGTAAATGAATAAATAAATAAATAAATGCTTCAGTAAACATTGCATTGTGTCTATGGCAACAGTTCAAAGACACAGTGATGGGTACTGAGGCGTGATGTCATTCGCTCTGATCGGTGTTTCAGTTAAAATGGCGAATCGCACAATTTTATACTTTTATTTTATTGAAAATCTTATTAATCTCAATGTGTATATTAAAACTGAATCATTTTTTAGAATCCTTTAAAAATATTTTCTTCTCTAAAATCACCTATTCTTTAATTCTTTAATACTGTCATCATGCCTATTGAAACAAGAAACTACAGCAACAGAGAAAATTTTTAAATATAATTAAAAATATATGCTGAAGTAATGTTTTTGTATAGGCATTAAGGTCTCATAATTATGTATCTTTCCTTTCTTGATACTCACTCTTACATTTAATAGCAGAGCTGTTGTCACAAAAACATTTTTTTACACAGTTTGATGTGTATAAATTTCTTAAAACATCTACATGTTTATTAAATTGAGTATGTATGAGTGACTGGCAGAGATGAAGTCAAACCCAACATTAATGATTAGAGTTATCTAATAAACTAATGTAAACGGTACCTGGTCAACCGTGCAAGAATATGTGAAAAAATTGGTAACATCTGAAGCCTTATTAAATTACACGTTTATAAATAACACACAATATTAAAAATACAAGACCTTTCTAGAACGCCTAATTTGTCAGGTATTTTTACATTTTTGAATTTTTTAGTAGGTAGCTTTCTATACGAAGTATATATATATTTTTTTTTTCAGATGTTCTCATCCTAATAAAACACATGAATACAAAAAGATATACGCAGACTGGTGTCATGAATTTGAAAAATATAAGAATGCTATGAAGGCCTGGGAGAAGAAACAAATGGTAATGATATTCATTTAAATTTATACTAAGATGCATAGTATTATTCAGTAGAACTTTCAAGGGACCTAAAAATAAACATTTTGAATTATAAGAACCTCGTTAATTCAAAATTCAAGGAAACAAAAAAGAAGTCACAATGTGATTGCGAAATTCACCGAAAATCGCAAAACTCATGAGAAAGGCTGTTGTGAAAACGCAATACTTATTATGCTAATGCAAAGATCACGACATTTCTATTACTTAAGTACCTGATATTGACATATTTGCTTTTCTCACTTGCGAAAAAAAAAGAAAAAAAAATTTAGCTTTGTCACATGATGGCGTCGAAAATATTAACAGTTATGTTTGAATTCATAGAAGGCTTCTTCAGTATTTGTTCAATTTTAACTTTTGACTCTGCCTTTTTTCCGACTTAGATCAATACACAGCACTGTTATTAGACATACAGTCGTCCATAAATACATGAAATAATAGGATACATCAGTAGTAACTTATTTCAAAGAAAATATAACATTTGAATTATGGCGAATTTCGAATTATCAGGGTTCAAATTAATGGCAGTGTGTTGCAGATTGCCAAAAATGTTTCATGAAGAATTGTCTTCCTTTGCATGTTGAATTCTGTAAAATAAAATACGACATTGACATAAAACTAAAAGACAATACTTTTAATTTCAGCAATGTACAAAGCAGAACACAAGTCAGCAGAACATGCTGTCCAATGAAATAACATCAACGCTCCGGTGATAAATGAGATGGTGTTCACTGACATTGTAATAACAGTATGAGTATGAGACTGCACAGCAGTATATGTATTTACCATCACGCATTACAACTTTCTGTGATATCAAATAAAACTGTTCATTATTGTTACTTTAAGCTTTATGCTTATCTTTAACAGAGAATACTTTCGATGTTAAGCCTTCAGTATTGTTAGGTTTCGTATATATAGATATATATTAAATTTAGCATAGTTATTAATAAATTTTGTATCAGTATATGCTATTATGTAGTAGAAAGAAAGCAATTCTAATATTTATTGAAGAATCATGTGTCATCAAAATTGATTTAAGATTTAACATATATTTTGGTTTTGTACTAATAATATAAATTTGTATTCTCATTGAACTGGCTAATTTGAGGTACATAACATTATAATCTAATTTGCTTACTAACACAAATACTTAATGGACGAGCCCCTTAAATTCATTCCAAATGACTTCCACTTAAAATTGTGATGACTCACATTATCTCTCATGATGATTTACACATAAAATTGTGATGATTCATTACCTCTCATGATGACTTACACATAAAATTGTGATGAATCGTTATCAAACATGTAGAAAATCTGAATACACCTGCAATCCTTGAATTAATTAGTTCAAATTATTGAGTAAAACATTTTCACAAAATTTATGAACTGAATATTTCAAATGAATAAAGCACACTATTAAAGAGAAGCAAATTAATTTGGTTACATGTTTATTATCACATCTAAAATAATTACATTAAAATTATCACAATAGCATCACTAAGGAAATAAGTTAATGAAATTCATAAACCCCATTCATTTCCATGGTTAAAATGACACATCCCAGATATAAATCAATATTTTTTAAGAAATACTTTATCTTGCCAAAATCACAAAAAGAAAATATATGATAAATATGTAACAGTTCAATTTTTTTAAATCAAAATGTTAATTTGAAAACAGGTTTGAAAAATTATATACCTACCTACCACAATGCATATGTAATTTTAATGGGAAGTGTAAATTATAAACATTAAGATGGAAAATATAAATATTTTGTGGGAAGAAAATATTAAAAATTGCCTTATCAATACAAGAATAATTCTTGACAATATTAAGCATAGACACAAAATACAAAGCATTTTACATAAAAGAAGACAAGGAAAGAGTGTTAGGTATCGAAAGATGTACAAGATGTTGCAGGGTGACATTTCATGAACTCCAAATTATGAAGTTATTCTAAAATAATCAATACGCATGTAATTGAACAACCCATTTTGCTAAGCGAATAGTTTTTTTTTATGTTTGTAGCGTTAACTTTATTAATATGTTTAGACATAATTATTAATTTTAAAAAACTGACAAACTTTGTATAAACCACATAGATTATTTTTGTTATATATAATCTATGTGGTTTCCCTAGTTTCGATACCGCTGTATCTTCATCAGAACAGGTGCAGAACTCTTGTTTTATACAAAATTTGTTAATTTTTATTAATCAAAATATTTTCATTGTAAGAAGTTTATTTGATTTGAAATCAGGGTTTAAATAATAAATATGTATAGTGAAAGTATATTTCGAGTGACGATATATTTTCCAACTTAATTAACTAATTGAATTAATTTAACCTAACTAACCAAACTAACCTAATAGTTAGATTAAGAAGTTAGAAAATGTATTTTCAATAGAAATATATTTTTGCTGTTAACACATATATATTTCTTAAATATAAAAATATCACCCAAAGCCAGTTTAACAAGACGTAAATAGACATCCACGAAATGGTTTTGGCCGTGGGTTGAATTAATACAAATATAAATGCTACTTTATTATACCAACATTTGAGAACAAAATAAAGAGGCATTAACCCTAAAAATGCTTCGTGTATTGAACACCCATTTTTACGTCAACAATACTCATGGTATTGTCAATCTCATTTACGCTAGACATTCATTGATTGATAAAATGTAAAATTTACTCCAAATCACTTGCAAAAAAATTTTAATGTGCAAAGTGTCATAATCCGTTCAACCCATGCTTTTGATTCCCATAATGATCACTCATGATTTTGTTGATTTTGGGGAATAGAAAAAACTCAGAGGGGGTTTGAGTAAGCAAAATGAGCGAGTGTTCCAACACTGTGATTTGATTTTAAGCGAAAAAGTCCTTCACAGCAATGGCTGTGTGCTGGAACATTATCCTAGCGCAACATTCAATTTTTGTTGGTAAGCAATTTAGATACATCTCACTCACACTCGTAACCATGTCATCCCAATTATAATAAATTATTTGTCTGTCCGTCCGTCGGTCGTAACTTTATGTAACGTCTGTAACTTCTTTATAGTATAAAATAACTTTTTCTTTTTTTATAAATAAATAAATACTTATTCTTTAGGAACCAACACGTAAAAGTACCATCATTTTTGACGGGTTACAGCTAGTTAATAATAAGCGTGTAATAAGAAGCATAAACGTTAATACCAAACTGCAAGATTATCTACAAAACTATCTCTCATCTTTCTCAACACTTTTTTTAATTATGTTATTAAATTATAGGTAACAAGTACAATTTAAAAATTTATTGTATGCATATAAATTTACATTATTTGTAAAAAATTTTTTTTATATGTTCAATACACAAATTATGTCCAGTATACCTACTGCATCAATGGTATGTTCTTCAGGAACAAATTCTGTTGTTATTCCATAGCCACATTGCAGGCGAAGTCACAGTATTGCCACATAATGTGCATGCAAATTATTCTATGAACTTAATTTCAGTCCTTTTATCCTTATACATATTCAACGTTAGCTGTGAATTATAGAAAAATACTGATAAATTGATTGAAGCATATTTCATGAACGTGAAATATTTGTTAGGGTCCAAATTAGGTTAGCCTAATGCAGCTGTAACACGGGCCTGAACAATTATTACTGGATCAATGTTATTTGGATTAGTGCATTATTCACAGAGTCTAAAGTCAACTCTTATTTTCATATTAGGCCCTAACCTAAGACAAGTCGATACAGATTATATTAAATTTTATAACATTAAATATTTCTTATCCAATAATATTTTGTATTATTCCACTGTTACCGGGATTGTTATGGTAATAGCCAATTTTAAACAGAAATCTTTAAACATACTCGTAATTGCCTTGAAACTCAATAAAAATAAATTAAAAATTTGAAAATAGTTAGAAGCTCTTGGTCATTGCAAAATACCTTTATTTTGACAAATTTTTGACGATTACATAAGTTGCAAAAGCATTTAGCAAAAATGCAAACACATAAACAAAACCCATGAATTCAAATAGAAGAAAAATAAATTATTATAAAAAATATTTTAAATATCGTAATACAAATATTACCACATTTAAAATATTTTTTATTATATAAATATGAAAGTAAAAAATGAAATGAGCAGTTAGAAATGGATCAAAACTACATAGGATGATGATAATACATAAATGAAGATGGCTAGGGCCCTATAAGGTTGTATTGAGTTGGATTGAAGTAAAAGGTCATTTAAAACACAGATTTTTACAGAAACGGATTGTTTGATTGGTGAAGTACCTACACAAAAATGTATGCTTTAAACAAACTTTTATTTTAATCCAACTTGATACAAATGGGGCTAGGTCACTTTCATCTTATACTAACCAAAACTACAAAGTTTGTGTAACTACTCATGAAGGGTGGTTATCTATTCAGTTTATTTTTATACAAATGAACTGTGAACTCAAAATCATAACATTTTAATATTAAAAAGTCAGTCTGAATATAAATTACTAGTAGAATGAATTAATTAGTAGAATGAAGTAAATGCTAATTAAATATATTGTATTTTGGCATACAACTGTGTAATAAAAGTACCTGTAATACCAAAATGAATATGTATGGTACCACTGAATAAATCTTGAAAACTTCAGGTCTCGTGACGTGACGTGACCCTAGTGAAACATGTTGATTAGCCGCAGTCTGTAAAATCAAATGTTTCTCCTGTTTCACAAGTCCGCACATTCCTGTGAATACGATGAAATAGCTTGTTAACATAATGTAAAAATTGTGCGAAAGGGTCACAATATTGTATCATTTATCATTTGGTAAATATTTTCAAAATCTGATATAAAATTGCAAATGATTTAAATAGAAGTATAAATGAATAAAACTATTTGGTAAATGCAACTGAATCCATGAAATAATCAGTTGTGCCAAGACACACATGAGAAGAACAAAATGATGATTGATAGTAAATAGTGTCAAATGAATGTGAAAGAAAGATTTTTTGACAAGCAGAATGTGTACACGGTTACTATAATGTTAATATTATAGGAAAGGTTGCAGAATTACAGATATAAGAAAAATAATGCTTTGAATTTTAAAAATAAGTGATAAAGTGATGTTGTGAAATTGTGGAATAAGACAGGATATACTACTTTGAATTTTCAGCAGCTAAATAAATTAAGTTTTCAAAAGCTCGTCTATAACTTACAGAACAAAACAATTTAATAATAAATATATTATTAACTGTTGACTGTTAAAGAAGATAACTATCTATAGCACATGTAGCTAACAAATCATACAATATATTCTAAATTGTTGCCAGATGTAAATACTGGACTCTTCAATACTTATTTGCCTTAGAGAGAGAAACACTTATTTTATTTTGCGTCATTCACATTGATTAATCATACAATAAATTATATTTAAGTATTTTTAAAATGTGTAAATATGAATGAAACTTGTATCTATTAAGTTAGAGCAATAAAGTAAAACATTTTCAGTCCTGCGTTTTTTTTAATTACCTTTAATCCTACCC
Source organism: Agrypnia vestita (assembly GCA_016648135.1). NCBI lineage: Eukaryota > Metazoa > Arthropoda > Insecta > Trichoptera > Phryganeidae > Agrypnia > Agrypnia vestita. The sequence continues at coordinate 58,135 of JADDOH010012062.1, forward strand.
TCATAATTTTGTCTTGTAAAAATAAGATATTTATAATTCGTAATCCAAAAAGCAACCCCAGAGCCATTTAACTGGAAGTCCACCTGCGCCACTACAACTGCCTTGATGAGTTAAACTGTTATTTAAACAGTGATTGTGACATATGAAGAATATAGAAACAAAACCACCATAATGCAATTGATGAGAGAAGAGGGTGATGTGTTTGAAATTAATCACCAGACAGTTTTACAGTGAATGCATACCCACCGCATTCTCAGGACCGTTTTATGAGAAAAAGCTCCCATATCGGTCCCACTCATACCTTGCCAGGTTGATAATTTTTTCACTAATGGCCCTTTCCGTGTGGTACAGTACAAAAGGCGATGCCGCAAGGTTTGGGCCACAAAAATCCATTCACTCTTCCTCCTCCAGAACTCAACACAATTTCTTTATTTATTTATAAAAAATACAAAGTAAAATTTAAACAGAATGAAGGCAAGGGTGGACTGAGTGGGAAGGAGGGACAGTGAGGGATGGGTGAAAAAGATATCAGGATAGGGAGAGCCTGTAGGGGAACTACAAAACAGAAAATGAGACAGTCTCATCCATGGAGCGGCTCCCAGCGCGAAGGCCACGTCAGAGTGAAAACCCGGAAGAGTCCGAGGTTGGTACCATCCTTTACAAGGTCATCGTTCCTAAGGGAATTATCAGACTATTATCTATTATCAGATTATTATCTCTTCATTATCAGAAGAATTCATTGCTTTGAGTGGAGTCCCGCAGGGTTCACACCTTGGACCAATCCTGTTCATCCTTTTTATAAATGACATTGCTGACATTTTTGATGATGTACAATTTCTGATATTTGCCGATGACTTGAAAATATTTAGATCAGTGAAAAGTAAATCCGATTGTATGATACTACAAACTAATTTGGATTCCCTGTTCAAATGGTGTACCAACAATCAACTTTGGCTAAATATTTCCAAGTGCCAATCTATTAGTTTTACAAAAAAATAGATTCCTATTAAATTCACCTACAAAATTAATGATGTAAACCTTGTATCAGTTAAGGAGATAAGTGATCTGGGAGTAATTTTTGACACTAAATTATCATTCATTCCCCACATTGACTTGATAACTAATAAAGGTCTCAAAATGTTGGGATTTGTTTTAAAAAGTGCACAAAACTTTGCATACCTGCGCACTTATAAAGTCCTCTACACTTCTCTTGTCAGACCTCAGGTTGAATATAACTCGACCATTTGGTCGCCTCACTATGCTAATCATTCAACGGCAGTTGAACGAATCCAAAAAAATTCTTAAGATTTATTAATTACAAATTAAATATACGCTTGGAAGATATCAATTATGAATATCTCCTTAGAGCATGACCACAATAACTTGGCGTGCGGCGATTTGGAACTAAAACCCGCCCCGCCCGCACCCGGCGGTAACCCCTCGCCCTGTCATTCAGTACAATTTTGTATTTGCTCAGGAGCAGTGACATCTTGATTACCAATATACACTGAATTATTATGTCCAAAACATCCTAAACAGTCCGGCATGGTGCAAGAACAATGCCAATGAAATATTTAAGTTTTGCGAAGCTGAAAAAGCAAATAATGGACCGATATTGCCGTCTGACAGTTTGACAGATAGAACGGCCGCCATTATTGCATGGTTTCTTTAGTGCTGCCCGACCAAATTTCTGTAAAGACTACGACACCGGTCACCGGACATTCTGTACATTATGTCATTGTATTGTGTAATAAATTTACATCCTGGCAACTTCTGTTAGGCGACAGGGACGCCTTCCCTCGCACGCCAAGTTATAGTGGTGGCACTATAGTCATTTAAAACTATTAAACTTGTCTGTGAGACGTACTGTGACAGACCTAATATTTCTTTATAGGATCATAAACAGCATGATTGATTGCCCCCAGATTGTTAGTCTGATCAACTTATATGCCCCATTGAGGTCATCAAGACCCAGTGCATTATTCTATTATAGTGGAAATGTCAGAACTAATGCATTAGCAAACACTGTAATTCCCAGATTACACTCATTAGGGAACAAACATGCAGAGGCGGCTGACATTTTTGCTGATAATATAACTGTGTTTAGGACAAAGCTGATACAATTCTTTACATCGAATGGAACGAATACAACGAAATGAAAATGGATAATAAATTTTTCTGTATTATTATTTTACCTTTTAACTATTATTATTTGTACCTTAAACTATATTATTATTTTATCTGTCTTATGTTTTTCTGTATTACTATTTTACCTTTTAATTAATATTATTTGTACCTTTTATATGTATTATTACTTCTGTCATATCGTGCCTTCTGCTTCTCAGTGCTTTCTGTCAGAAGAAAAATAATATGACTTCATGATTTTATCAGCTTGAAAACCAGATATCATCAGAAAGAGCCCGACAGATAATCTTGTTGGAATTTATAAAAATGTCTTGTGATGAATCTTCCAAAAGTGGAAGTTTTTCGCCATCTCCTACGTCTGCTAAGAGAAACAGAAGTGACGAGATTGTCACTGATCAAATGATCAACTGTCACTCGTGAAGCTCATGATACATTTCGAGATTGTTTCGACGAAGTGGCAGATGAATATAATAGTCAGTGTCAGGATCAAAAAAATAATAGTCAGTGTCGGGATCAAGAAAATAATGTAATTGCAAGCGAAATTGACTATTATTTGAAGAGAGTTCGAATCGATCGTAGGCGCGACCATTATATTTGGTGGTCAGCTAATTCAAAACAGGATCCAAATTTGATAAAGTTTGCCAGAATTTAGTTTTCAGCTCCTTGTACAGCGCATAGAGTGAAAGACTATTTTCTGAAGTCGATCATGTTTATAAAAACAAGAGCAATCACTTATCCCCTCAAAATGCAGAGAAACTAATGTTCATCTATCTTAATTTACCATTGGTTAATTTTGAATATTAACAAATTTGTTGATTAAATAAATAATAAACAATTTTTTTTATGATTGCGTAGTTTTTATTTGCCTGCAAGTATCTTTCTTTATCTATTTACTTGCGATAATTTTGTGAAATTTTTGCAATTGAGGTACTATCCGGTATCCGGCTGGATAATAAGGTATTATCCGGTATCAGGCCGGATAGTAGAAATAGACCGGATAGTTACCGGATATCCGTTTCATCTCGAATCTCAACTATGTTCATTGCACCGTGGCAGTTTTGATTTTTTAGTTGTTTTTGTTATGCGTTTTTGAATAAGAAAAATGTATTTATTGAGTATGAAATAACAAATAATATATAAAAACATAATAAAAGAGAATGTAAAGAAATAAACTGGTTTTATAAAGTGTTACTTTTGCTTAATTATCATCACTGTTTTTGTCTTTTTCACCATGCTTTCCTCACTTTCACCTGCAGGCCGTTTAAAAAAAAACTGTCCAAGGAGGTTTGTTTGCCGGAACAGGTGCTCGGTGTACAGCTTCTTAAAATTAGAAATCACCTGCTGATCCATGGGCTGCAGGAGTGATGTTGTGTGGTAGGTCGAGATCCTTCATAAACTTGAACTCTTCAAGGATGTCGTCTTCGAGGTTCAGTAGATGAGCAGGAGAATTGTCGAGGATGAGAAGGGCTTGCATGGGTAAGTCGTTTTTCTGTAGTCATTTTTTAACAGAAGGACCAAAAACCAGGTTTACCCACTCCACAAAGAATTACCTGGTGACCCATGCCTTCGGGTTTGCCCTCCACATAACAAATTTCTTTTAAAATATTATGTGATTTAAAGTCTCTGGGATTTCCCGAATGGTACACGAGCAGAGGCTTGACCTTGCAGTCGCTTCTCGCATTGGCGCAGTGTCTATCTTGGCGTCGTCTTCTCCACTGTCGTTATATAAGTCCTATTAGGCATCCACACACACACGCATAGAAACACATGGCTGTGTCACAAGATTCGTGAGTGGCGCTTTGTCCGGTGCAACTAGGCAGAGTTGTCCGGTTCTTTGTCCGTTGCAGACGCGTAGGGCGCACTCATATGTCAAAAAACTCAAAAAGTTAGGGCACTCGTACGTCAAGGTACCACCGTATATGAAATCTTAAAACCAAACTAACTGTCTATTTTTACTGCTGAGTGCTTGGCAATCCGAGAAGTGCTAAAATCATTTAAACCAAAACAATCTAAGAAGTGCCTTATTCTTTCAGATTCCTCAAGTTCTCTGCTCAAAATTAAATCCAGCCCCTTTTGGCACCCTGATGACCAGATCTGCATGGAAATTCGGAGTAAATAAAAAAAAAAAATTCATGACCCTTCCTTGGATAAATTTGAAATTGTTTTGGCTTGGATTCTGAGTCATGTAGGCATTCCTGGTAATGAAAAGGTAAATGGAGATATCAAAATATATTTTTAATAAATAAAAAAGGGAATAATAGTTAGTTAAAATACTTTTTATTTTCTCATAAAAACTTATATAAATTATTAGTGAGATAGTTACTTGTGTGATTAAAGGTAAAATCTTACACAAGCTTGTGTAAATTGTTACCCAACATTACGTGCAAACCAGGATTCTGGTCAAATTTAATTAAATCGTCAATACATTTTTGATCATTACGATCTCACTTTTGCAGTTTGCAAAATATTATGTTGAAACATAAAAGGAGACATTTTTATTATATAAGATAAGAAATGATGGATACAGATCACATTCTTTCAATACTTGAGTCACATAAAGTGAAGCTGTGAAATTAAAGCAAACATTAAAGCAAATGACAATGTCGAATGGTAATGAAGTGAAGCGGTTATTAATGCAATAATTAACAGGGACGCCTGTCCTGAACACGTTTTCTCGGAGCGGCCTTGATAATGTTATCCACTCGTAGAATCATCTCGGCTGCCTCGGCCGCAGACAACAGCACTTGACGCTTCACAACAAAGGACTCTGTGATTCCTAGGTCCTTCATGCAACCGATCTTCCCTTCATCCATATCTGTAAAACACAATATTGCAATTGAAATAAAATCACAATTCTTTACATATTACGTTTGATAAATTAAAAACAATTTATTCAGTGTACATGAAAATCATTTGACACTAAAACTACAATATATATGTTCTTGAATTAATTTTATTCACATACATATCGAGGGTCATCAGCAAAAAAGTGATTATTTTGAACGTTACAGGAGAGCAAAAGAATGTTTTGTCAATCTGATTTTGTAAATGTTTTTTTTAATTATTAAACGATTTCCATATTTGTTTGTCCAAATCATTTAATAATGAAATCAAGGTTCGCGGATACATATCACGATATTTATGGCTTGTTTATTTTCGATATACACATATCCAAAAAAAACTTTCTGCGGTCGTTGATACATGGCGCTAGTGGTATTTTAAAAAATGCTACAGGTTATTTTTTTAATATCTGTGGTCGTAACTAGATGGCGCTAATTGTATTTTAAAAACTGCTACAAGTCATTTTTTTTATATCTGCGATCATTACTAGATGGCGCTAATTGTATTTTAAAAAGTGCGCCCCACTTTTTAAAATACAATTTTTTATTTTTTGTTTTCTGCGTTATTTTTTCCCATCAGGTTATTTTTTGATATCTGCGGTAGTTACTAGATGGCGCTAGTTTATTTCAAAAAGTGTTACGGTTGTTTTTTAGTTTAATTTGTTTCATATAATCCATTTTTTATTTCAAACCAAGAATAATATATTACAGAATAATATTTCACCCATAACAATACATTAGAAAGAGCAACTGTTATAAGTTATATAAAACTAGCTGTTTGTACCCGGCGTTGCACTGGTTGAGGATGAAGTTAAAAATAAGATTGTGAGGGGATACAAAGGTTCCATTGTTTTGCAAAGCCTTTAAAAAAGCATGTTTCCATGTAATCTAGGCTCGGATGGAGGAAATGTCCAGGGGGGGGGGGGGGGGGGAAAAAAGAGAAATGTGCCCTATGTTTACGAGGTCCTTAAGAATATTTATGCATAATTCGGTAGAACAGTAGAGATTTGCACTGAAAATATATCAGGGGGAGACGAAGGGGTAAGAGGGTGGAAATGTCGCCTATGTTACCCGACGGGTCTTAAAGGATAAACGGATAAATAAACGATGTAGATTTATACAGAAAATATAACAGGTGAGGGGGTGGGGTTAAATGGAAGGGGGATAAATTCTTTGTTACCCGCAGGATCCTAAAAAATAAGTATGCAAAATTTGGGTCAGATTGGTCAAACAAAAATATGTCAGAGGAGAGGGTGGGGGGGGTAAATGTCGCTTATGTTATCCGTCGGATCTTAACTTATTAACTTATAAGTATGCAAAATTTGGATCAGATTGGTCAAATGGTAAAGATTTGCATTAAAAATATATTAGGGGGGGGAAGAGATGAAGAGGGAGGATAGAAGTCTCGCCTATGTTACCCGCCTGGTCCTAAAGAATAAGTTTGCAAACTTTGAGTCCAATCGTTCGAACAGTATAGATTTGCATTGAAAATCATCACGGGGATAGGAAGGGTAAAAGGGGAGGGGGGAAATGTCACCTATGTTACTCCTAAAGAATAATTATACAAAATTTGAGTTGAATCGAACAAACGGTGTAAATTTCTATAGAGACAGACAGACAGACAGACAGACAGACAGACAGACAGACAGACAGACAGACAGACAGACAGACAGACAGACATTGAGTTTTATAGGTATAGATAGTGTGTTGCTTTTACGTCCAACAGATGGCGCTGTTTTACAAAAAAAGCTTTCTTTATGGTATCATTATAAATATTTTATCTCATACCAATATTTTATCTCATACCAAAAGGTAGGTATAGGCGCTTTTTTTTTTTTCAAATAATTTGTGCGAAATGGAATGTAACGTTGTGTTGTGTCAAAATTTCAAAAGAATAGTTGAAGAACTATAGACAGTTTAAGATTTTGGACAATCGAAAATTTACATTTTTATTTACATAAATAAATAGTAGGTATATAAAAGCAAAGTAGGTGTACAAAAACATCCTCGTATTTGAATGCAACGTTGTGCAAAATTTCAAAGCATTCGGTGATAAACTTTCAGAGATACAGCGATTTTGTACAAACAAAAATTTACATTTTTATTTTTATGCATTTCATTTATTCAATAAATAATAATTTATGTACAAAAAAAAAATTTAAAAACTTCCTAATTACTTGTTTGGATATGTATCCAATTTTTGATATATATCGGTTTTTTAATTTTTTGTATAAAAATCCGATTTTTTCGAACCCTGAATGAAATAAATATTGACAAAACATTATTTTGCTCTCCTGTAAGATTCGAAATAATCACTAACGCACGAGTATTCTGCAACAATTTCTTTTCATGTGCCCTGGTCAGTGTACTATAGAAAAAACAGTTTCATGATGAAAATTTTCTGCCTGTTTTTTAATATCTAACTGAGAAATACTACTTATTGCACAAAATGTAATCATTAATTTATAAAATAAAAGGAAACATTTTGTTATGGAACAAAATATCAACAGATATTCCCCCCTACTCTAAGGATAGCAATGAAGCTAACACTCATGTATTTACTCATTATGTGACATTGAACACTTCAATTTCCTTGTCAATTTTCACGTTTGAAATATATCTCAAACATTTCTTGCAGGCACTGTAAGCATATATTCCATTTATTTTATGTCTCACTAATAGAATAGAAAGTTGATGACAATTCTGAAGGCGAAAAATGAAAATTTATTTACAGTGAAACTCGCTTAATAAATTCACTTTCGATAAGTTTTCCTGCTAAATAAGTTTAAATTTAAATAAGTTTAAATAGGTCCTGAAAAAATCCCATATTTTTTTTAGGCTTAATACGTTTCCCGCTTATGTTCGTTTCTCGCCTAAATCTTAAAAATATTTATAGCCGTACTCAATTTATTCATACAAATGAATCTTCATAATACGTTTTTCGGAAGACGAAATTTTGTCCAACATTCCTAAAAATGAAAAATGGGCGCAATAAAAATTAAGTGGGTTTGGCGGCGTCACAAAAGTTCTAGCCGTTGAAAAAACCCTGTAGTATTTGAATAGGCTAATAAAATAATATTTATTAAATAAATTTATGCGGCGATTATTTACGATAATTTTTTCAAAATCCCGGCGTCACACTAGGTGTATCTTCCGTCGCATCTTTGACGCCGCGGAACGCCGCTACTACGCGGATCATCAATTGTTTCGCCGCCGCCGGCAGAACGCTTGTTTCGGCGTCTGCGTCTGTTCAGTTCCCCGCCCGCGGAACTTACGTCAACGTAAAATTGGTGACGTCGCGCATTTAACAGATTGTCCGCACGTGCGTTTTTTCTCCGAGCCGTCCGCCGCGGGATATACTAGGTATGTGACGGCTAAATTCGGTTGCGGATTTGAAGCGATGTCAAAGACGCGACGCAAGAAACGCGTAGTGTGGCGCCGACCTTAATGAGTTACAAAAAACGGATCTAATTTAATTTAGCAATAAAAATACCACGAATTTTCTTCGCGCCCGGGAAAATATTAAGGTAGTCTGAAATCAAACGTAATTAAAGTAAAGAAAATCGTAATTAATCACAAATAAAAGGACGTTGCTCAAGGCGGTATGTTGAATGTGCACCTAAATTATGTAGAAATCATCAAAAGGGATAAATTTTCAAAATGAAGTCAAATAGAATACTATTTAAAAATGGTTATTTTTTACAAATGTGCAATCTTTACCAAGCCAGGGAAAGTAGATATAGGTAGCTTTTTGTATTTTTTTTCGTATTCGTGAGGTTTTTGATTTGTCAATATGCTTACGCCGATTTATATTAAAAATTTTGACAGTGCTAATTTTATGTATAGTTTTGGCGGTTTTTATTGTCTTCTGACCCTCAGGTACTATGTATTTATATAGGTAATATTTTACAAATGTATATATTTACCTACTTATATAAACGAAAATTGACTTAAAACACAAAATTAGAAAGTGTAAATAATTTATGAAAATATTGAAATCCCTGTTAATATAGTTTCACGCCTAAAAAGGTTTTATTTGCTGGTCTATATAAGGGGGGGGGTAAAGTTTTTAGCTTTTTTTTTTGCATTTTATTTTTAATTTTTTAAATGAATGTATAATTTTGACACAATATTCTTCAAATGTCATACTTTAATATACCATTGGTTTTAATAAAGAGATTTTAACTGTGTCGTCACAAAAAATTCACAAAAACATGCCTTTTTTTGTACGAATTAACCTTACCCCCCCTTAAGAGAGTTTCACTGTATTATATTGTGCGTAATAAACTATCGTAGAGACGTTCACAGCTCAAACCGGCCCCTCAAATTATGTGGGTATTGCAAAACGTTACACATGTGGCCCGACGCACAGCGCGGCGACAAGGTTTTCTATTTTGGGATTATTCCTGCGTTATTTTACATTGGGTGTTAGAAACAATTTGTTTTAACAAAAGTTTTCTTTCGCTATACATATAAATAAATATGTATTATGTGTATGAAAAAATTGTTGTAATATTTTTTACCTGATTCTAGATGCCTATACCACAGTATAATAAAGTACAGTATTTTGTCTCGGCAGTGTCCTTGAAATAAATACCTACTGTCACTTGGTAGTTAAACACGCACCAGGACTGCCCATTGACTGACTCTTTTGGGTCAGGTACGTATTTGAAAATGCTATTTTAAATTGTCATATCATTTTATTAAATTTTGTAAGTTTTAATTTTAATTATTTCTACTTGGGTTTTATATTATGTTTCAAAAGAAATTGTGAGTTAGTATGGAGGGAATGGAATAAAAATTGCTTAATAAAAATGCATTTTTTGTTTTTTGCTTAGTTTAATAAATCCAAAACCTTTTCAAATTCTAGGAAGTAATAAAATGAAGTATTTATTTACATTAGGAAAACCAACAGCAACGAAAAAGGATAACAAATTACATATATAGAAATACAGGTAGCCAATAATAGAAGTACAGTAGAGCGTCGATTATCCAAATGTCGATCAATCGAACGACCGCTTATCTGAACTACTTTGCCCGCCGGACCCGCATTATAGTGCTCGTGCACTTGTCGCGACTTGTTAATTGTACTCGTATGTCACTTCCAAGTAGCCGCTAGTCGATAAACTAAATTTAAACTAAACTAATGCTACTGGCAGCCTCCAATTGCCCATGCTTATAATTGGTAAAAGCGAGAAACCACGTTGTTTCGAACTCGATATGTTTCAAACTCGATATCGATATATCGATCGAATGCGATGCCTGTCGTTTACACTTTGCAAAAGAGTGCTTGGATGGATAGTACAATTTTCATGGAATGGTTTACAGAAACTTTTATACCCTCTGTAAAAGCCCATCAATTAAAAAATGATAAAAGAGAGAAAACATTATGGCTTCTTGATAACGCCCCCACTCATCCATCATATGACATCTAAAATGAAAAAGACAAGTTTATAAAAGTCATGTTTCTTCCACCTAACGTGACATTGTTACAGCCTATGGACCAAGGCGTTATTGGGAGTTTCAAATGGTAATACAGAAAATAATTGTTGCCTAAGTTACTTTTGGAAAAGAAGAGGAGAGAGAAGAAAGCTTGATAGTAAATCATAAGAAAATTGATTTGAAAGACGCGTCCTACATAATCAGAGCAGCATGGGACAGTGCCGATATAAAAATACCGGTTTTCCGAACACCCACATCCCCAATTAGTTCGGATAATCGACGCTCTACTGTATTATATAAGTTTAAAAAAAACTGAATAAGCAACACGAAGTAATTAAAAATTGAACGAGCAAGAAAAATAATGATATAGGACTAATACATTAAGATATAAGACTAAACAGAACCAAAAAAAAAATATTTCACAACTTATTTACGAAAGCATAATATAGAAAAACATTTTTATTTTACTCCCTTTCTTATTGAATCAGGTTTCGTGCCTACTGTCTACTGGCGTCAGGGTCATTACTCATTTGTATGGATTCCAATTTGAAAAAATCATTAAAATTTCGAAAAATCCAAAATTATACTATAATTATTAAAAAAGTTTAAATGAAAACTTGATAGATCATTTTTATCATCGCCACGAGTCTGCCCGCAAAGTGTCAGCTCGATTGGATCAAGGGAAAAGAGTTAAAAATCGATCCAAAGTTTTTCCAGCAGAAAAGCCGACAAGCAGACGCTACGAGTTAAAAGAAAGGGAGTAAAAATATTTAAAATAAAGAATTCAATTTATTTTTGTGGCAAAAGTAATAAATAATATAATGATTTATTTGTATTAAGAAGATCAACAACAGATAAAGAACAATAAACAGTTTTTTTTTGTGGCAGAAATAACCATGGGCATGTTGAAAGAATAATAAAATGTTAAAAACAAATAATAAAAATGAGACATTTATCACAAAGTTACACATTATTTTTTATTAATTACATATTAACTAAATAGAGATATTTGCGCCTCGTTTGGGAAAGCTTTTTTGTTGAATTTCAGAGTGTAAAAAATTCACATTCTGATAAATAACTTCACGAAAAAAAGTTTGGTAAAACAAATAAGGAGGAGAAAAAGGAACTTATTTTATTTGATTAGGCAGATACTTTGCGGTTTATATGTTTTCTTTTAAAGGATGTTCAAAATATTTTCTCAATTTTTCCACATATTCGACGAAATCATCACATGGCACCATTAACAAATTTTGTAAATTGTTCTTGCTATAGTTCCGGTACCTTAAATAGTGACTTTCTGCGCTAAAATTGTGATTTCTTTCATAAGATTTTATGTACGACTTTAAAGCCTGACAATCGTTATGTTTTTCGCTACAATGCTTGAGAAGATAACCACAAATATAAAAAAGAGATTTTCTTCAGGCCTATCTAGCTGATTGTAATCAGAACTCAAAATTTGTGAATCTGATTCTTCATTATCTGTATTCGATGTTTCGTTGATTGTTTCGGATATTGGACAAATATTTACACCTTTTTCGTAAGTTGTTTGAACAAGAAGTTCCCCTAAATCTCACAATTTCCTCCTTGTGGGGGGGCTTTACGATGTTGGAGAAATATAATTTTTTAAATACCGATACAAACTGTCTGCACGATGCCATTTTTTGTCCATATCCGGCCAAATAAATTTTCCAGGTCATCTTGATTAAATCTTCTTGTAAAAAGAAAAGTATATCCTTCCAAACGCAGATCATCAAACAAAAGCGACAAGGATTTGATTGTTATTTGAAAACCTTTCATAAATCTTACATTTGATGTGCAATTACGGCCATTCTTTGGGTTTATTAATTTCAAGTCTTGAAAAAAGCTGAACATCCTCCTGAAAATATTGTTTGTGATTCATAGCCTGCGTACGCTCTTTTATATTTATAGTTGTGTCTGAGATTAGATGAATTTAAAGAATCGAACAAATCGTTCATCATAATTATTAAATTAGCCGTGTCTCTTCCCGATTTTCCTCAATTTCATTACTATTTATATGCGTATAAATTCCTGTCGCAACAGATTTGCTGAAAAGTTGTGTTGCGTAGCAAACTTTCATCTTTTCGAAACTTGTCAGTTTAATATGTCTATTTGTTAGTTTGTGTGCAAGCCTGCAACTTTTCTTTACATCTTGATTATAAAACTGTACAATATGCTTGTGTTTCGCTAGAGTTTCCGAAGTGAAAATCGTATTGCTTTAAGTTATTCCGAACGTTTTTGATAAGAAGCGGTGTATCGAAAATATAGTAAATTTTTTTATCATTGATAAAGAAATAAGGCTTTTCAATAGAAACGGATCTTTTTTTGACAGCATTCCATAAATCAGGGCCTTTGATCAGACACAAAAGTTAAGTCGGATGTTATGTCCAATTTCAAATAACTTTTCTAATACTTTATCAACCCATTTTGTTATTTCATCATAGTTCCTAAATTCTGAGAGCAATGCATATGCTATAGGTTACTTTCAATTAACAAATATAACACGAACCATGATTACTAAAGCATTTTTAGCCGGTTCTGGCGATCTTCAACTTCGTGGAATCCAATAATTTTATCTTCTTTAATGTCATAGAAGAGATTTGCTTTTAATATCATTGAATCGATCATAACAGAACAATTTTTTTCTGCCTCTATCATTTGTTTAACTTTCATTTTAAGAATAGACATACCTCTTTCATTAATTGCAGTTGTGATTGGGAAAGAATGTTTATATAATGTTGTAAAACACGGGAGACATAGCGCACATTGCAGAAACCGGTAAGCATGTGGACTGGTGAAGTATAAACTTAAACAAAAAATTATGTAGTCTTTGTCATATCGGTTTCCTTTTCTATGGAGTTTTAAATAAGTCTGTGCTTTCACCAGGAGAGCTAGTTCTTTAGTTAAAAATTTATCGCACAGTTTATGAAAGGTACTTTCTTCAGCTTTGTGTGTTTTGTTTTCAGTTTTATGAAATTTCAATTTCTTTCTGCATTCAATGAGTTCATTTTTTAATTTTCTTTTTCTTGGAGTGTTACAAGAGAGACTCGTTACGGTTCGAGCATGACTTTCATTTGTTGTATTTTCTTCAGTCGGAGTTTGTTTGTCTTCTTTCTGAGAACCTTCTCGAACTGTACTTTGTAAGTCTGGCAAATTTAGTGATGGGAGAGAATTCTTTTTTAAAATCTTGCGATTTGATGTCGGTAGTATGTCCTGTACATTAAAATATTTTTCACAAATTCGGTAGCCTCTGATGTTAGATCCGAAGCCATGCGGATAGTCTGAAATAAGAATAGATATTATTTTTATTTATTCGGGTTCAAAAAAAAATCTGCCATTTAACACTGGAAAAAGAGAAATATTCACCTACTAAGTACCTTTCAAGGAAGTTATACTCGATACTCTAATAATACACACACAAATAACATAGACATAAATGAAAACAAAAAATAATGGTATTTTTATAGTCTTACCTTGCCGACTGAGTGGGTAATGGTTTCGATATAGACGAATTCAAACACCCATACACTGAAAAATATATTCGATAATTTTATGCCATAATTGACCTAAATGAATGCGCGGGAGTGTCTCACACTGCTTGCGTCCGTACGTTACTGTAGCCCTGCGGCCACTGATGAGATTTCGAAGGGTGTCATTTCGGCTTCTTGCATGAAGATGTAATACTGTTACTTTATTATACTGTGCCTGTACACACATGCCTCATTCTAATCTTTATTGACAATCGGCAATAAAACCAATGTCCCAACTAGACTTTGCAGGGGCCTATTATTATCCCAGAGAGAAATTTTACAGGCCGCCGTTGAAGCCGTAAAACTATCCCCTGCAGACCTTTCCCTGGATGACAACCAATAATGTTTTCAGCTTGTCAAAAAAATGTTACATGTATATCTACGCAAATATATGGATGTTACATACAGAATTAAAATTATTTTGTTATACATATTAACGAAATTACGCTATATAAATTCATTTTTGTACGAAAGATTTATCTTAGGGGATTAATTTTGAAAAAAAATCGATGTCATTTTTCGGTATGGTTAGGTTCATTATAATGGGGTTCTACTGTATTATTAACCTGATCACTGCCGCGACCAGACAAATCTGCAGTGCCTCGCAGTTCCCCACACGCCGCGAACGGATAAATCCGCGCACATCTTCACACAATTTTAGACGCATTATAAAACAGGAAATTGAAATGTCTCTTTTGTATCGCCTACCGCCATCTATGGGGATTCATTTTAAGAATTTACTGTCACTCATATTGTTTCAAAAATGTTGTAATCTGCATTTTTGTAAATGATTCCACCTGACAGCCAACAGAGCTCGCAAGGGCCATCACTTATCTTTATTTAATACGGGGCATCCCGGAACCCTAAAGCGTCAATGTCGAATTCTTTGTTCACAGAGAGCTTTCTTTTGATAAAATTAAACGTTTGCTGGTTTTTTCTTGTTTTTTCTGTTTTGTTTATCAATAATTATTGTGAAGTGATTTTAATTATATTGGAATTGGTTCTCTTGTTAGTTAGAAATGTATACAGTGAAACTCGCTTAATAATTTCACTTTTATTAAGTTTTCCCGCTAAATAAGTTTAAATTCTGCAGTCCCGAAAAAGTCCCATACAAATCCCATATTTTTTTTAGGCTTAATGCGTTTCCCGCTTATTTTCGTTTCTAGCCTAAGTAATGAAAATATATATAGCCAAACTCAATTTATTCATACAAATAAATCTTCATAATACGTTTTTCGGAAGACGAAATTTTGTTCAACATTTCTAAAAATTAAAAATGGGCGCAATAAAAATTAAGCGGTTTTGGCGGCGTCATAAATGTTCTAGCCGCTGAAAAAACCCTGTAGTGTTTGAATAGGTTAATAAAATAATATTTAATAAATAAATTTAAGATAATTTTTTATATAGTCGCCTAAATGAAACTGTTTTCATTTTGGTTGTATTTCTTTGAGGAAACGATCGGCAATATTAATTACGTAATATCTCCTATTGTTTTCTAAGGCCGGCGTCACACTAAGTGTATCTTCTGTCGCGTCTTTGACGCCGCGGAACGCCGCTACTATGCGGATCATCGATCGTTCCGCCGGACTTACGTCAACGTAAAATCGGTGACGTCGTGTCTCATGTTTTTGATTGCAACACGCCACATTTGACAGGTTGTCCGCTCCTGTTTGTTATCCGCGTGGTCCGCCGCGGAATATACTATGTGACTGCTAAGAGCCTGTCCAGACAGCACGTTTTACGCGCGAGTGGACTCGCGCGAGTTGAGATACACGGGCGGCATTGTTGCGTCCAGAACCACAATTAAAAATTGTGGAGTCATTGCTTTTGCCATATGCGCATCTACTAAAATAAAACAATAATTTGCATATCTGGATGCAATATAAATTGAAACGCGCGAGTCCACTAAACACTAAAAATACTAAAAAACACTAAATATTTTTTGACAGTGTTAAAAATTTTTTTGTTTTGATGGTTTTTATTGTACGTATATATGACCCTTAGGTACTATTCACAAAGGTAATATTTTACAAATGTATATATTTACCTGCTTATTTTTTTAAAATAAAATGTCCTTAAATTGTCATATTATATAAACGAAAAATCAATTAAAATACAAAATTAGAAAGTGTAAATAATGTATAAAAAAATATTGAAATCACTGTTAATATGTTTTCACGCCTAATAAGTTTTTTATTTGCTGGTCCCTTGAAAAACTTAAGAGAGTTTCACTGTATATTCATGGGTATCTATACTGATGGCAAGAAATACTAGAAACACCATTGAAGAGCATTGGTTCACGGATATTTTATTGCATTCGGCAATTTTTTCAGATGTTATGTCAAGGAATCGCTTCCAAATTTTATTGAGTGTGCTCCATTTTTGTAATAATGAGGAACAACCGCCTGGAGATAGACTTTTTAAAATAAAAGCAGTAGTGGACATGATTACAGCCGTATTCAAGGAACAAATGTATCCATAAAAGAATGTGTGTATAGATGAGTGTTTGATATTATTCAAAGGTCGGCTGGTTTTCAAACAATACATTCCAAACAAAGCAAGTTGTTTTGGTAAAAAACTCTTTGTTATTTGCGATTGTACCACGGGATATGTGTTGAATTTTATTATTTATACGGGATCTACCACTATTTATACAAGGCATGAGGATTTGGGAGTTTCTGGAAGCATTGTGATGACACTAATGGAGCCATACTTAAATCGGGGTCATTCTTTATTTGTAGACAATTGGTATACAAGCCCGTTATTATTTCAGTCACTGTTTGATAAAAAAACAAATGCATGTGTGACTGTCCGCAAAAATAGAAAACAGATGCCAAAATTTAAGGAAAAACTTTAAAAAAGGCGAAATGGAAGCTTATCACACAGACTCTATGGCGGCACAATTAAGGAAAGATAGAGATGTTACAATGCTTACAACCCTTCACCCAAGCACATTTTCAGAAACAGGAAAAACTCATTACGCTACCAATGAACTAATTACAAAACCTGAGAGCGTAATAGATTACAACAAAAATATGGGGGCAGTGGATAAATGTGACATGGTGCTATCATCGGTTCATTCTTCAAGAAAGACAATGAGATGGTACAAGAAGATTTTTTTCCACCTTTTAGATCTTTGCCTTTTGAATGCACATGCCATATACCGTGAAAAGACCGGAAACCGTAAACCCATTGCAGATTTTCAATTAGAAATCATACGTCAACTTTTTTATAAGCATCGAAAATCATCTGTGCCGAAAACAGAATCTATGAGGAAAAGGAAATCTGAGTTGCCATCTCAATTAGTAGAGAGGCATTTTGTGGGGAAATTTCCGGAGACCGCACAGAAACAACCAGCATCCAAAAGATGTGTGGTGTGTTCAGCAAAAAAGAAAAGACGAGAATCGCGGTATAGACGTAAACAGTGCGATGTAGCTTTATGTGTGGAATCATGTTTTGAACTGTATCATACGCTGGAGGATTACAGAAGGTAGAATTTCCGGAGACCGCACAGAAACAACCAGCATTCAAAAGATGTGTGGTGTGTTCAGCAAAAAAGAAAAGACAAGAATCGCGGTATAGATGTAAACAGTGCGACGTAGCTTTATGTGTGGAACCATGTTTTGAACAGTATCATACGCTGGAAGATTACAGAAGGTAGAAAATAGTGTTCTAGAACATAATAAAAAAAAACATCTTACTTTATTTTGCGAACTTGTGACAACCCTGTATCTATATTTGTGCCTGACAATTTTAGTGATTTAAGTGAAGAAAATGGTGTTAATATTTCGTAAAACATTGTAATATGGTGAGTTTTCACATGTTTAAATATAAACTGCTTTTAAATTTCTCAATTTAATTTTTTTTTAATTTCAAAAAAATACCTGGCATACGGGGATGGTTAGAGTTTTGTATGGACGGCAGAGAAAAGGTTAAATCATAAGGTTCCTAATGTTTGATAACATTTTTTTTAAGTAATGTGAACATAAACATACTCAATCCAGAGGTAATTCTTCCTGTAGCATGTTCAGCCCTCAGCTGAGACACCAGGAGAGAAGAGTCATAACCGGCATTGTCCGCAATGGCCGTGGGCAGCTGTCTCAGGGCTCGAGCAAAAGCCTCAGCGGCTACGGCCTCCTTGCCTGGGGTGCGCGCTGCCACCGCATCCACCGCACATGACATCAACATTTCACTGCAACCTAAAATACATAAATAAATATTAAGTATTTCAAAAGGAGCATTTAGTTAATCTTAAAAGAATGAAGCATGAAAGTGGGTGAGATAGCTAATGCAAATAAACATCTCAACCCAACAGGTACTCAATATTTTGCATGAACATTTAAATATGCTAGATGCATGCCACGTTTGCTTAATGTTGATCAAACGCCATCTTGCGTTACAATTTCAAATTAATGTTTTGGCTTTGTTCAAGAGAATTTTTTTGTCTCTCAAAGTGGATGAACCTTGGATACATCATTATACTCCAGAAATAAAAACACAATCAAAACAGTGAACTCCTACCAATGAGCATACTTCCAAGAAGGTTGAAGAAAAATTGTTGTTTAGGACAATAAGGATACGGCCGCAATTTTTTGGGATTCCAAAGGCGTAACCTTTATTGACTATTTGGAAAGGGAGAAAACGACAACTGACCAATTATGCGTTTCGATGCTGAATTGAAGAAAAACGACTGCATTTGTACAAGAAAAAAAGGGATGATAATGCACAGTAACGCACCCTCTCATTTGTCGCCGTTGCAACCGCCAAATTAATCAAATTGGGTTATAAATCTGGCTCCTAGAGATTTCTTCACAATCCCAAATTTTTAAAAATGGCTCGGCGGACAGAGATTCGGGACATGTAAAAGGGGAGGGAGGAAATGTCATCTTTGTTACGTGCCGGGTCCTAAAGAAAAAGTTTACAAATTTTGAGTCCGATCGGTCGAACAGTATAGATTTGCATAGAAAATATATCAGGAGAGAAAGGGGTAAAAGAGGAGGGGAGAAATGTAGCCTATGTTACCTGCCGAGTCCTAAAGAAAAAATTTCCAAATTTCGTATCCGATCGGTCAAACGGTACAGATTTGCATCGAAAATATATATGCGGAGGGGAAGAGTTAAAAGAAAAGGGGGGAAATGTCGCATATGTTACCCGCGGAGACTTTAAAAATAATTTCCAAATTTTGAGCTCGATCGATGAACGGTATAGATTTGTACAGAGAGCAGAGAGACAGACATTGAGTTTTATAGGTATATAGAAGTGATGGTAATAGTGAAAACGAAAAATAAAAATTATAGATATTATTGTGTTAAATAAATGATCGTAGGTGTTCAAGTTCTACATGCGATACAAATACTAAACGTGTGGTGCGGGGGCAGTTTTCACTTTTGCGAGATTATTCCCGTCGAATGTTCACGCAAGAAACAATCTGGGAAATAATATTTTCATAATCAAACTTTTTTTGTTATACATAATGAGATATTTCGATATTTGTATTATTTGTATGAAAAATTTGTTGTAATATTTTGCATGATTTTAGAGACCTATAGACAAGTGCGAAACTCTAACCTTTTTTTGACAATTGGCAATAACATTAATATCAAACTAGATAATGCATTGATCATGGCAAACTGCTTTGTAAGGGCCCATTATAATCCCAAGGAGGAATTTTAAAGATCTGATGAAGTCAAGTCGTAGAACTCGGCTGTTCGCTTGTTGACTAGTGTGCGTGAAATATTTTTATGTTGACAAAAACAAATTTTTATATATGTAAAAGTATGTATAGGTACAGACACATATGCTTATTTTGAGCATGCTCATTAGCATGCTCAAAACTAGCATGCCATAACAACTGTACACACTTGCTCATTATTAGCATGCTTATTTTAAGAATGCTCATAAATGAGCATGCTCAAAGCTATCAATCAAACACACATGCTTATTAGTGGCATGCTCTTGTCATAAAATAGAGAGGAACTCTAGTTTAAAATTGAAACTTTGCACACTGAAATAGAAAATTCAAGTGAACCAATAAATCAAAACAGTTCCCGGGTTTAATCAAACAAATGCTTATTAGTGGCATGCTGTTGTCATAGAATTGAGAGGAACTCTAGTTCAAAATTGAAATTTTGCAAAATAAATAGAAAATTCAAGTGAACCAATAAATCAAAACAGTTCCCGAGTTTTCATCCGCACATTTTTGATTTTAGTTTTTATAATTTTTATTGTAAGATTTGAATCATTCTTGTCTTTTAATAAAGTTTCACAAACATTATTTCTTGCTATATTATTTTTACACAGCGATGACTGAGTATTCCAGACATTCTTGATTCCAATAATAAATCACGAAAAGTAGTGTTCTGACATCTCCCCAATGCGCCATATTTGTTTAATCTGTCGCGGACTGAGAAGATCGCGTTGATAATCGATACTAGCCGCGAATGACATTAGCATGCTCATAAGCAAGCCTGTTCACACATGCTCAAAAGATACCCCTTCTTATGGTGAATGACAGTAGCATGCTCATAAATCAACCGGCGGTTGATTTTTGAGCGTGCCACTAATGAGCACGCTCATTACTAGCAATGTGCGTACAAACATGCCACTAATAAGCAAAGGCTAAAGAAGGTCAATACTGCGCATGCTCACATGCCACTAATAAGCATGTGTATCAGTACCTTATGTGTCTTTCAGTGAAAATTATTTTGTTATATACATTAATAATAACCTAGATAATGAGGGGCCAAATGTTGACCTGAACCAAGTAGAGGATTGGAGGCAAACTGATGTACCTACATGAACTGATACAATTCGAACAACATTCACACCTGTGATGAAACAGGGTTATTTTTTTTAGCAATAGCAACAGAAAAAATAGTCAATTGGTAAAAAGTAATCTAAAACATAATGTACATTTTTGAAAATAACATATTATGTAAAATGAAATTATTTTAAGCATTATTTGTTTTTACTTTCATCGAAAGCTCATTTTTGTATACAATTTTCATTTCCACCCTTTTACATTTTCCTCACACTGATTTTACACTGATCTTTTCTGTTCCCTGGAGAAGTGTAAAACTGAGATTTTACTGTATGTCACTTTTCGATATAGCGGGGTGCGTGATCATGAGGTTCTACTGTATTGGGTTTGTTCTGTAACACTGAGTAACCCATAAATATTTTTTTAAAAGCTAAATCTTAGCAGTTTACAAAATTTGCTCGGTATATCCAAGAATCATGCTTGTTATAACCGAGAGTGATTGTACGGCAATATGTGTTAATCAAAATTATTTTACAGTTTTATAACAGAGTTCATAATGACCAAATTAGACAATAATTGAATTCACTCTATTCCAACTTTAATTGCATTATCTAAACAAATTGAGAACATTTTGAATTTAAATGGAAGAAAATATATTTTTAAAAGAAAAATCTATAATTCTATAATGTTAAATTACCTCCACCATAAACAACTTGTGAGTTGCGCACGGTAGCAGCGAGCACGCACAAAGCGTCATGCAGGGACCGCTCTGCTTCATCGATGATCTGTTGTGTAGCACCGCGCACCACTACAGTGCAAGCTTGGCCCAGGGCGACACCACCAAACCTCAAAAGGGTCTCTTCACCAATCATTATCTGAAAATGAAATTAGCAAAAATAACAAGGAGTACGAATTGACAAGTTAGAGATCATAGAATTATCCATGTTCCTTAAGGCTGTTCACACGTTTTTCAAACTGTCAAAGCGTTGATAGCTCATGCTATTTCAATACGAGAACAAGACATGAACAAATCTCATATCAGATAAACATTGAACGAGCGTATATATTTATGTATTCCTTGAAAGACAGAAAGGCTGCGAGGAGACAACCATATGGAGTGCCGACGCTAATATAAAGAACCGCCCGAGAGTCCGACAGCTGCTCGGGCCGCGTATCTATTATCATCCGAATTCCGGATATTTCAAGTCTAGAATTAAAAAAAGTCTATTTATATTTCTCCAATAATTTATGTATTGTAAAAAAATAGTAAACAACAATTTTTCTTACATCACTGTTTTTGAATTTAACAATTATGTCGCATAAGCACATTTAGGTATTATTTTGACTTCCGGCTTGTGACTTTGACCAAATTCAAAGAATTTTACAAATTTAAAACAAAATACGGTCCACATATTTATATTACACATTAAACTGAATTTAGAAATAAAATTTCATTTTCATAGTCATTTCTTGCATCAAAAAATCGATCCACACAAATAAATTTTATTAATTGTTTAAATGATTGAACTTGGTATACACAGTAAAAGCTCTTTAATACGAAATTCAGGGGACCGAAATTAAACAAAAAAAATTCGAATTTCGAATTAGGGAAGTAGAATTAGTAGGAAGTTTTTAAACCATCAACACACTTTCTAAACATTTCCAAGTGTACAAACAAATGCATTTTTAACATGTATTTTTAAACATATTTATTTGGCCAATATTGCATTCATTTTTGTCAGTTGTTTCAATAAAATTAAAATAATTTACTTTGATATGTGATCTTGTGACATCAATTCAATTTTAAAACAGAAAAAATGAAAACAGCAAATATTGTACATCACTTCACTGCGCTTTTCAATTTTGGCGCGATTTTTTAGAATTGTTGAAACAGTCGAATTGGCGATACCATATTTTACGCAATCTTGCCCTTATTTCTCAATTTTTCTGTCCACGTCTTTAATCAAATCCATTTTCATAGAAATAGTTAAAGTTTTGACGCCATTTTAATTTGAAAACAAAACACTAGTCAAAATAAAATGCGAAAATAACTAAAATCTAACACGTGAACGTAATAAAATGTCTAATATTCTTCACACTTGTCAAATAACAAAAAATATATTAAAATCGTAAATGAAGAGACTTAAATATCGAAAGTTTTCACGGAAATCACAGATAAAAGCACAAAAAAAAGTCAATGACATAATGTTTTCACGCGATATATTTTCAATCTTAACACTTTTTGTGCGGGATCCCGCTCCCGAGTCACTAGTGCGTGTAGCGGGCGAAAACCATCGGAATATGATAAAAAAATAAACTTTAGAAAAAATATTCTATTTTCCAAACCATTAGTTATTTTTTGATGAAATTTGGAATTTTCACTTAGCACAGTATGATCCTCGACATTGTATACTATTTGGCAACAAATCGCCTAATTTTTGCGTGACATATGTGAGGCAATCACATATGTCACGCATGTTCTTGTATACCTGATCTTTTCACTATGATATAAATTTTACACATAAAAAATATTTTTCTAATATTTAGATAAAGTATGATACGGCATATTTCAAAAATACAAATACTGAATTCCACTTGTTAAAGATTTATTACGGTGGATGGCTCCCATACCCTCCTTATATGACACCCACTTCACTTCAGCAAAATGTACCTTCGCAATGAATTCCTTTCAATCTCTAAAATATGGCATTCTCACTCTTTTATATATCAATTATCAAGTATAAGACAGAGACAGATGGAATTTTATGATAACATACCTACATTAGTCATAAAAAACATCGTAAAAAACATATGCTTATCTACTCTTCATACTATGTGCGGCCACCAATTTATTCAGTAATCAAGTGATTAAGTTGAATTTCTTTATCAATTTCTTACTGTTCAAAACTTAAAGCATGTATTGACATATCCCTTTTTATAAAATCATTTAATTTAGTGTATGTTTCTTTAAATATTCATGTACAGACAACCTCTCATAAGAGTGGTGCCTGATTATTTACTACATAATGGACACGAAGACAAAAGGGTACAGTGGACGTATATCAGGATTTTTTATACATGTAGATGTAGCTTGGACCTTTACCAAGAGATTGGTATACAACATTCCCATACACAAGTCGGGTAGTTCTACCTTTCCCGCCTTTAATGTAGAGTCTGTTTAGAAGGTAGAACTACCCGTCCCGCCGTTTAGCATCAGTCAGGCGCGCAGGTAGAACTACCCTTCCCGCATTCAGAGTGTTAATATAACACAAAGATGTAACAATTTAAAACTCCAAAACTGGCGACAAAACTTCAACCAATCTCGTCTTTTGGCGGGATATCATAAAACAGCAGTCATAAGGGTACGCGCGCACTAGCGTTTTTTCGCCGCGCGGCGAAAAAACCTGTGACATTTTGACGCGCGGCGAAAACAGCAGGCACGCGCACTACGGCGTAATGCCGCTGATCATTTACGTGCAGTTCTTTAAAATATTTGGTGAACTTAACGAAAAATTCTTCCAATATTATCGAATGAATAAAGAATGTTTTTATGAACTTTTAAAACTAGTTGGACCTTCTATCACATATAAAAATACTCCATTCAGAAATGTTTAATGTTTCTATCACTATATTCTTTTAAAGTGATATCATACAATGGTGGTCTTCTTTCAACTTTCCTAATTAGCATTTCAATATTAAAATCTTCATCTAGATCAGCAGAATTATTGCTTGTAGCCCATTGTTCTTTCATATAAAATATATGGTACAGCGAAACAGCGCGTAGCGCGCGCGGTCATGACTTAAAAAAGATGCGTTTTTTTGCCGCTGACCGCCGCGCCGCAAGAGAGTTGTAACATTTCACCGATTTTTCGCCGCTGCGTTATTTTGCCGCTAAGTGCGCGCACTATGATTCAAAAGCCTTTGTTACAACACTGCGGTGCGACATTATGCCGCAGCGTTTTTTCGCCGCGCGGCGAAAAAACGCTAGTGCGCGCGCACCCTTAAACAGCCTTACCCTGTGCGCATGGTCACCGCCAGTTGGGGATGTTTTATGACTTTTATTACTGTCATATAGATGATCAAAGGCCTGTGAGCACACTGAGCGGTCATTTCCGTCAGCGCAGGTATAAAAACACTAGCAAATGGTGAGAAAATGTTAACATTTACACAAATGACTTTTGTGTCAAATTTCATAATTTTGTCTGAAATTTTTTCGTATTTGGAATTAGCCATTTTTTCGAATTATAGGAAGCATTTTGTATGAAAATTCATTTGAGGGGGATAAAATATCATTAAATTTTTCGAATTATACCGAATTTCGAATTATAGTTGTTTGTATTAACGAGCTTTTACTGTATTTGAAAATTACAACATTGCAATGTTTTACACACTAATACGCGTGCACTTTCAGCATTGAATATTATATCAACAAAATCATATATGTATATTAAGCCAAACATCTTATTGTGGGAGTGAAACTCAAATGCTTTTTGCAATATAATACGCTATTAATTAATAATAAAGCAATATTTGCATAGAATATACATTTTATAGTGATTTTATATCGACAGAATAAAACATCGACATAGACACGTCCGCCCTAGCCGCAGCACCGGCTGGAATGATGACATTTCAATTTGTGTTTTGGAACATAGTCATATTGTTTTTTTTATTTTTTAAATAGTAATTAACTAATAAAAAACTAACTTTTAAATAGTGGCTGAGGATTCAAAGTGTGGAATTAAGTAGAATATATCGCTTAAAATCATCTCTTTATATGAAATTTTATGCATTTGAAAATCATTATGCATTTGAAAAACACATTTATGCATTTGAAATAACATTTATGCATTTGAAAATCAACAAAAAACGCAAAAATTTCTTGCAAATTTAAAACATAACTTTATTAATATTGAATGTTTCTTAATTTCCTTAGTAATTATTCTAAATAATTAAGTAAACTTTATACGTACGAAACTTGGGCACAAAAATATTAACGATTATCAATTCGACGGGGTCTGTGAGACGTATGGTGTAGGTGGTTAAGGGTTAATTCTTCATTTATCTCTCATGTTTGCGCCCAACAAATTTTTTCCATAGATCTAGTCAAGTCGAGAAAAAATTCATCCCGAACCGTATATTTTTACTTAGTTCTATGCTGCAAGTTTTGTGTAATAGACAAGTAAATTTTTCATGGAATAGTGTTTCTTCGAAAGGTCCTATGCTAGGTGAGAACTACGCGCACGTCATTGCAGAAATGCTTTTTTTTACAAATTCCACCCAAAACTTTCGGTGTAAATTCAATTTGTCATTTCTATGGTGAATGTAAATACCATCTGTCATATCATAATGATTATTTACGACGACATTGCCATCGATGATATCATATGTTTGATTTATTTTTGTAAAAATAAACATATGTCTGAAATTAGTATTATTCCCGATTTAATTATATAATATATAAATCGTCTTCGAAATATGTTGGAAATTTTTCACATATTACCTATATTTAAAATATTTATTTATTCAAAAATATTGTTTACAATACTTATTTTATAGTGCAGTTATTTTTGTGGATTGAAGCTACTCAAAATTGTTAAAAAAAAAATTAAAATGTATATACCCTTATAGGTATATACGTATATATATTTTTTTAATATAGGTATATAGTCGGTCACAGCTTAACCTAAGTTTATACCCACCGCACGCCACTGGTATATACAAAGGTAACCAAGAAAATTAATATTGAAAAAAAATAAGTAGGTACGTCCCATCTATTAAAGTGTTGGGATAACAATTACCATTACAACAATCTTATTATCCTGAGATCAAGGGGATCATCTATAATTTAAAATTGTATATACCTTATTTTAAAAACCTCACCTGCTCAACTACGTCACATTTTCCGAGCTTAACTTTCCCGGGAGAGTCAAATGTGGACACAATCTCCCCTCCAGTCACAAGGGCCAATCTCTCGATTCCTTGGAAGTCTGCATGTTCAATGGCCATAACTCCGGCATCGGCGAACAGTTGCTCAGGGTAGTTGTAGATCAATTGCCTGTCAAAATATATTTTATTACAAGAATATAAGACGGAATAATAACAGGATTAACAAATAATAATATGCAATAATGTTGTTCTGCACAGAAACCAGCAAGAAGATGGGTGGTTAACCGGACCTCGCTTCTTCGACTAATAACGTCAGCCGCTGGAAGTCGGAGATATCCCTGCGCGCCCCAACGTCAACCAATCAGAGCCGGTCTCGGCAGTCGGCCAGCCAGTACTAAACAGAAGTGCGCGGGCACTCAGAAAGCACCCCAGTGCTCGCCTCCGGACTAATTACAACTTTACATTCTTCTTTGTTCTCCTGTTTTTAGGCCCTGCCTGACCATTGTACAACTACCATAACCGAGCTGTGACCCTGAACTGATTTGGATTTTTGGAAACAGCTTTTTGGGGAAAAAAGCGAGGAATATCTCCACCTACACCCTTCAAGAGAGCTGACATTATAAATCAGAAAAAACAAGGTAATATACCATTGTCTCCATAAAGATATATATTTAAAAAGCTATGAAATTTTAAAGAAGCTTTTTCACATATCAACAAAATATATTTACCTGTTGATGAAAACATTGCACTTGTGGTTCAAGATTTTATTAACCTTATCTTTCATTTTCTCTTTTTCAGCAACCTCCAATTCTGCAATCTTAGCCATAGAATCAACTTTGATAGTTGATCCAAATATTTTGATTTTATCTGTGTCCATGGGTGTGTTGGCGATTAAGATATTGGCATTTTCTACTCTTTTTGGTTGATGGACTCCAACCTGAAATATTTGTAAAAATTGTAACTCAAAATGAATACCTGATAAAATCTTAAAAGCATTTCTTGATGCCCACGGGCATTGTTGTTTTATAATAATTGAGAGAAAGTATTACCTTCTTTTCAAGGAGAAAACCTTCATCAAGGAAGGAATCTTCTAAAAGACCTCCTTTGATTTTAATGACTTGGATGGCCTGGAGATTTTCCGATCCCTTAAGCCTCAAAACAGCATCCACAGCAAGTTTTGAGAAGTACCTTAAGTTTAGGAAAAAATAACAATTAAATAATCATTTATTTTTCAATTATGTATATCCCTTTGCCTCGAAAGGTGCGTGGTATGTTATTACTCATTTCTCAATCAAATTTAGTGACTTATTACTATTTAATTGTACTAATATGATTCTGGTTAAATTATATGGAAAACAAAAAAAAACAAAATATGAAAAAAATTGAGTTGAGAAATAAGACTTTATTTTCTTGCCGCCATGCATGCATGCCGCCTCTATGGTGGCACTCGAGTGCTAAGTGATATTCATAAATTTACTAACACATGTACATTTTTCTGAGGACGGGATAGATGTAATCCCAATAAGAATAATTTTTGCCTGTCTGTCTGCCTCTCCATAACTTTCTGTAACGTCCGTAACCTTTTTTAATTTTTTTTTCTCATTTTGAGAACGACAAAAGGTGCACGAAAATTTGTACAATGACAAAAGATCTACAAAATTTTAGTCCAATGAATAAAGATCCACAGAAATTTGGCCTAACGACAAAAGATCCACAGATATTTGATCTAAATATAAAATGTCCATGACAAAAATCGCACATAGCAAAATTAGTAAGTTGTTATCCCTGTAATAATAATGTTGGCCCGTAACTTCCTATAACGTCTGTAACTTTTTATATAATTGTTTTTTAATTTTATAAATAGTTATTTTTTTTATAAATTCAATTATTATTTTTTTTATAAATGTAATTTTTAGGACCTTAGGAGGGTTTACGTAGACTAAATTCCTCCCTGCCCCTTTATTCCACCCTTTCCCCACAATACATTTTCCCTACAAATCTACACCGTTTGAGAGATCTTATATCATTTTTAATGTGTAGCATCTTTATATGTGGCATATAGATGCATCTATATGCAGTTTGTCAACGAATGTAAACACAGTGTTATTATTGAGAACATACACAGGTGCGGACAATCCGTCGAAAGTGGCGCGTTTCATTTGAAAACATGAGACGTGACGTCGCCGATTTTACGTTGGCGTAAGTTCCACGGGCGAAGAACCAAACAGGCGCCGAAGATAGCGTTCCACCAGCAGATCGACGGATGATCCGTTCAGCGCGTTCATGTTCGATAAGCGCATATTCATCCATATTCTGAACTAAGGAATATTGCTATTTCTTATATCTTGACAGTTATTGTATAACATTGTGACATCGCTTTTTTGATGTTTTATGTTTGTCAGGTGTGAAATTAATTAATGAATTCAATCAATTAAAAAGATCATTATTCGTAATTGTCAATAACTTAAGGTTTGTTTACGTGTTAGAGCTTTTTGATTGATCGAATTCATTAATTTCAAACATGTCAAACTCAAAACATCGAAATTGGTGGCAATACAATATTATACATACCTGTCAAGATTGGGATAAAGATCTGACATCTCAATATTCAGAATAGCACAGATTGTATGGACAGAAGATACATAAAAAAGAAGACTATTGAAAAGTATCACAGAGAATGCCGTGGTCATCAGACTGACATGGTACTTTCTTTGAGATAATATTTACAATGAATGCTAGAAAAATACAATGCACGCATAGGTACTTACTCCTTGTGTTGTGAGAGAATTTTGGAACTGAGAGTGGTGCGGGCAATGTTCATGAGATCGTGTCGGAATGCTACCGGGTCAGCAGAGTGATCCTGAGAGGCATTCTCAAGAGCAGCCCTAGCAGTCTGCGTTGCGAGCCTCCAGCCGGCGATTATTGTCTGTGGGTGGATCTTTTGCTCAATCAGCTTTTCTGCTTCGCGGAGTAATTCAGCAGCTGGAAATTAAAATTAAAAAATGAAACACAGTAATTAAAATTTAACAGTTTATTTCATACATCAATTCAAGGAAATTCAACGCATCAATTTAAAATTAATTCATTATATATATACAAAAGATGAAATACAGTAAAACCCCCTTATTGCGAAATCCAAGGAACCAAAAAATAAAATTTCGTTATAAAAAATTCCCATATATAACGAAAAAAAAATCTTAATGTGTATACATATTTCGCATCATAGAAAAAAATGTACCGGCCTTAAAAAATATCGCAAATGGTTTTGAATGAGACCCCATTGTCACTTCATATGGATGCTAACATAATAAGGCATTCAGCAAAAAAGAAAGTTATTTAAACCTAATGATGTCCTTGAGGAATCTGACACTTTTAAAATGAGTAGTCACATAATTCGTACTTTGCAGCAAATTCTCGTGTGCGGTAAAAGACGAGTCTCTTAAAAATATAATTTATTTTCCCTAATTTGGCTTTGTATTTATTTTAACTCCGCTATTTGACTCAAAATATGTACGCATCTCGCGTGATAATTTGAATCAACGCAATAACGCATCTTAGTGAAAAATTGGCGCGAAAACGCCGCGCCGGTAGTTCTGACCTTCGAAAATGAAATACGCAATCCAATCAATGTAAACGTTCAGTTCAGTTATAACGTAAAGAGTAACGAAAGTTAATGATAATAGTGAAAACAAAAAATTATATTTTTTTCTGATAATATTGCTTAAAAATGATAAAAATCGTAAAGGAGTTAAAAGCGGCCGACTGGAACTCCGCAGGCGGCATGGTTGTGCCCCGCCGACAGAGCGGCGGCGTCGAGGTTTTCGCTGTTTTGGGATTATTCCCATCGGGCGTTAGCACATGAAACAATGTTACGTAACACTATCCCCTGTTGACCTTTCGCTCGATGATAACCAATAACATTTTCATCTTGACAAAAAATTCATTATATATTTACGTAAATATATGGAAGTGTTTTCGTACGGAACTAAAATTATTTTGTTATACATTTTAACGAAATTTCGCTATATAAGTTTATTTTTGTATGAAAAATTGATTGTAGAGGATTAATTTCGAAAAAAAATTCGATGTATGTCATTTTTTGGTAAAACGGGGTTCATTATAACAAGGTTCTACTGTATTAGGGCAAAGCCCATTAGCAATGTATAAATGTGTAGATTATAAAAATCGAAATCACCGACACTTGCTTTTGTATGCAATAATTAGCCACAACCATCAACAATTATTTTTACAAATAGCTTAGGACTTAGTTACTATAGGCATGATGACAGATTTTGAAATAACATTCTATATTGTCGGTACACGTCTAGTATTACTGAAAATAACATTATTTCAGTAATAAACTAAGTTTTTACGCAAATAATTGCATTTTCATCTACATATTTTTAATTTCGCGCAAAAACGCTAACAGCTGTCATTTCGTCTACGTGATGTCAAGCCTCAGTAAACATTGCATCGTGTCTATGGTAACGGTTCAAAGACACGGTGATGGGTACTGAGGCATGACGTTATCGCTCTGACCGGTGTTTCAGTTGAAATGGCAGATTACACAATCTTATACTTTTATTTTATTGAAAATCTTATTAATCTCAACATGTATATTAAAACTGGATCATTTTTTAGAATCCTTTCAAAATATTTTCTTCTCTAAAATCACTTATTCTTTAATACTGTCACCATGCCTATTAGAAAAATACCTGGGTGGAAACGGTTTTTCTATTTTCTACTCTGAGGTAGAAATTCAGTACATTATGTTCACATGGTTAATACTCATTTGAGCAGTTTTCATCAGGTGATCAAAACAAAAAATTCTTGAAAATAAAATGTTAGAAATAATTCAAAAATGTTTAATAAAAATTCATTATTGCATATTTGTAGTAACTTAAATTGTTGTAATCATTTTATTATGTATAAAAAAAACAAAACGTTTTGACAATGAACAATCAGAAAATGTTGCACGGGCGTGGCAAACAAATTAAAACTGGTTTTTTTCAGGATAATATGTTACTGAACTTAAAACCGGGTAAAAGGATTATTTTTATCATACCTAGAACTGTGACTGAAGTGGTACCATCCCCAACTTCATCATCTTGCACCTTGGACATGTCTACGAGAATTTTAGCAGCTGGGTTATCCACACCAACTGATTTTAATATGGTTGCTCCATCATTTGTTACTTCAACCTATAAAGTGAAATGGAAATAAATGGTGACTAATACATACAAATTCAGATTTTGTAAATGGAGATGCGTACATGAAATTCATGGCACATATTACTATTTTTCAACAAAGTTCAGAGCTTTTGTTATGGAAATAGGGCTACCTAATTGATCCCTCGAGATGACCCTCATACCTAAGATTGTTTGATCACCAGAGGTGCCTTACTACTAAACCATCGAGCATGTATCTCATTTAAATAAGAATTTTTCAAAAAGAGATACAAAAAGGGGTCAAGAAAAATCATTTCCAGGCAAATCAATATTGAAAAAAAAACCATTGTAGGACAAAAAAAATGCACAAAAACAAAATTAGAGTACAAGACCTATGACTTACATTCCCAAAGACCAACTTATGTTATCTGATTGATAATGTTTTTTGCGAGAATAAGACAATTTGTCCCCTAGTGAATACATGGCTTAAGACTATTCTTATGAGGATGGCGACGTGAGAAAACAATTCAGAAGATGGGAGGAAATAAGTCAGAGGACAACACATTTCTTTCATGCACCTTTGTCATACTATACTCTGTAGACATTCCTGCTTTGTTGGATTTTAAACAATTCGATACATTTAGTCCTACAAACACCAACAGTTTTGAACTCTTTGATCTTAAATGGTCCGATAACTAAAGTATTTTTTTAAAAAATCACTTACGGCTCCAGCATTTCTTCCAGAAGATACCAATATTTTGTCCATCCCTTTTGGTCCCAAGGTGCTTTTAACCAAATCTCCAATGGCAATCGCGCCAATGAAACTGGACATTCGTGCAATTTCACCCTTTTCTTCTTCGGCGTCATCTTTCAAAACTCGCACGGGGTTTAGCGAAACCTAAGAAAATAAAACCAGAAGGTTAGAAGCATCTAGAACCGCACGTGGGTTGTCAGTCATGTTCACGGAAATCCGTTTTACTCAAACAAAAGACAAAAATCTGCACAATCTTCACCACGCACAAGTGCAGAATCTAAAAAAATATTTCACAAGCTTCAGCAAAATATATTCATTTACCATTTTAGTATTTTACTAGAACTGATTCTGAGGAAACAAAAAATTGCGACAACCGACCGGCGGTAAAAAGATGAGCACAGAAAAATGAAACTATAGAAAAGAGAAATAATAAAACACGAGTTCTCCAAAAATAATTTTCTTAACCATAGAGTAAAAAATTATTTCTATGGTTTGTCTGCTGCTTAGGCCCGGTTGTTTCAAGTTCGATCAAAGTAAGCGGAAATACTGGCTTAAGCTGAGCTTAACCTCAAGGTCACGCGAAATCTCGAAGAATTGAGTTTGATATACCAGAGTAGGGGGGGTGGGGTCAGAGGGGTCAGAGGTGTGATATTAAATCACGGTGTGGTAAACCGGCCGGGAGATCTCAGACCTACGTATGCCGGCGGTTACGCCCTCCCCTAGGTACAATCAAAACGTCAGGTGATTGACTAGGACACTGATATCTCGAGGCGGGTGAAGGGATATAAAAATAATAAAATCGAAACAATTTTACAAGTCTCTATATTGGGCACTGTAGCAAATTAATTTACATGAAACATTAATCTTAACTTACATACGACGCAGCAAAGTGGTTACTAATTTAAAAATTACATGAACCCTAATTTAGAGAGAGAGGACAAAATTATAAACAAAGAAAGAAAAAGGACAAAACACATAAAAAATCTGATCTTACTGCTAAAATGGATGGTGACGAGATTAAATTAACACTTCGGTAGAACCAGGTGGGCGGAGAAAAAGTCTTTAGATCGGGGTAACCTGTTTCGGAGAGTTCGGCAGGTGTCTTCTTCGTGCTGCTTCGTGGTGGGCGGCGGCCTCTGGCGTCGGCGTCGTCCTCTGACTGTGCAGGCTACGTCGGCTGCTTCTGACGTCGGCGTCGTGGCGGTCGGCAGCGGTGCGTCGCTTCTTTTGTCACTGAGCGTCGCGGCGGTACACTGCGCGTCGCGGTTTCTGATACGTCGTTTCTGGCGTCGCGATGCCGATTCGGTGGTCGCTACCGTTCGGACTTACTTTCTTCGAGAGTTACCAGGGTATTCGGCCGGACCGATTTTACGGGTCAGGCTAGAGTTCCTGGTTTCTCCACCTTCAGCTTCTAACTTCAACTCACCACTCCACTCAACTGCCTTCTTGGCGGCCGGCTTCGCCTTATATTCTCTCCCCGGCGACCCAGGGTGTGGTCGCGGGGGCTCGAGGGGAAGCCTCCAGTTGGTCTTCCGCCGATTGGCTCCTTTGATGTCCGCCTCCATCGTTCATTCGTCTCTCCCGATCCCTCCTAGGTCCCGATTGACGCTATTGGTTACTGAACCCAATGTTGCCTCCGTTCCGCCCCCTATTGTTCTCCCAGTTTGCGGCTAATCTCGATGCTTTTCTGGTATGTAGGCCTAAACACTTTGTTATTTCACGAACGCTTTGTTCACTGTTCATATCCCTATCCCGTCACCAAAAAAACATTGCAAAAATGAATTAAACTTAAGGAAAATATTACAGTGCAAATTGGCAAAGGCGGAAAATTGAAAACACAAATTCGCATCAACACTTATTACCCAAAATAAAACTGCTTACATATACATACTTAATTAAACCGACACGCCAGACATATTTTTATCGACCAGTTATTTCTACCATTATTGACTAATTACATGGGATTGAACGTAGGGTTTCATTAGATCATAGTAAAATTCCTTAAGTATGCATTACAATATCAATCTTATTATTAAGTGTCAGTTTGATTCTTACAGTAGGCCTCTCAATATTTAACGTTATTTATACATTACATCGTTATAGGTCAATCCTTATCATTAACATTGATTTAACGTTATTTATACATTACATCATTACAGGTCAATCCTTATCATTTACATTTAAAATTTACCACTCCGCATATTCTCTTCCTTTCTTTTTCTTTTTAATTTTTTTTCTTTAACAATGACAACATGTACTTGATACTTAGTTTTATTTTTAATTTTAGCTTAAATAAAACAAGCTATCGTACTTCTTAGTTGGACCAAACATATTTGTCAATATGTGACATAGAGATACAAAACAAAGGGCTAAAATTGTACAGACATCGTGGCATTTCTTAGTGAATCAATTAACATAAAAACTTATTTACATGGGATACATGCTTCAAGCGGGTCTCCTAATGTTAATGTTCTGTATACATCTTTGTAATTTCTTTTGGGATTACAAAGTACATGAATTTGCATCAACGCCACTTTCCCGAAAGGAATGCTTACATATACTAACATAATCAAATTCGATAGACATTTTTTTTTTCAAGAAATTATGTTAAACCTTATTACTAGAAGAAAAATTAAGAAAACTTGGCGTAAATTAATTAATGTAACATTATTTACACCTAAATAATGAAAATTCTTACTTCAATATGTAAGCTGGATTGAATGCAAAACATTTTTTTTAGGACTTTCATTATACTAATCATTATCTTATCAAATCAGCTTTCTTCCACCCCTGGTATAAGAATATAGGAAAAGAATAAAAATAGAGAACACTAAAAAATTATATAAGCCACATTCCACCCGGCAGACAATTGAAAATTTTCCAAACAAGAATTATTTTGAGCTTTATTATTACTAGATTAAAACAACTATTTTAAAATAGACCGACAAATTATATTGCTTAAACGAGTAATCAAAACAATAATTGCATGTTTACAGATAGGTTATATACCTACAACCTACAAATTTGTATAAAAAAAACACAATATTGGGAGCTTAAATAACTAATGACAAATTAACATTATTCTTAAAAATAATTAAAACTCACAAATTAACATTATTCAACTAGGTGTAATACATGAAAACATAAGACATGAAAGCCTCGATCTAAAGTAATATTAATGTTTATTCCAACACGGCATTTACTTATTTGCAATTAATTAAACTATTTTGTTTCAACCCCGTGTGCTAAAATTCATTCTGCAGACAGATTTCAAAAGACTAAAAAGTCGGAATCTTATATCTCTTCAACCGTGTTACATCTTTTCACGAGATAATATTCTATTACGTTATATATTATATATTACATCAATATCAAACATCGTCGGCAATAATACAATCAAGTTTTTTTTTCTTTTGTTACGATCAATACATTTTTTATTATTTGCTACAAGTTAGATTAATTCGGGATGATCTCGTTATTATTTCAAATTGCAATGTCCCGTTCATTTCGGTACTTAACAATAGAATACAGAATAAATGAGAAAAATACATATAAAACGAGTAACATCCACCTGCAGAGGTGGCCTGGGTTATCTAAACTACCATTACCTTACTTAAATTAAACATATCAGTTGCTCATTAATTAGGTACATATTACATCGATATTATGATTCACCACTTTGCCTCAATTTCTAATTCGGCCTCTACCTTCTTAATTGATTGACCCCTGTTATCTTTATTGATAATGACCGCCTGGTCGTGCGTTGCGGGATCTTCGCGCCCTTATATTAATAATATAATTTATACGATCCTACATCTCGCGGATACTGTCGCCATGTGGTGGATCGGTATGTCAGCGCTTTCTAAAACATCTCTATTGTCTGTCGAGGACAATAGTAAGTTTACTGCGACGACTTTCGGAATTATTATCTTGTTTTTCTAAAAAAAATTCTTTCCCAAAACAATGGCGACTTCTCTAACAAACGCAGCTTTCTAAACCGTTGTCCCATGTGTTCGCATTTGGCCAAGATGTTCTTTCTATTGTCTAATCGGGGTTAGAGATATACGTCCCGCTGCAAGAAAAGGTTTACCGTTTTTACCCTTCCAAGATGTTACTTAAGAACAAAAGGTTGCGAACGTATTGCCCATCCTAACAAAAGGCCGTGCACTATTAATGTCTTCGGCGATGCCCAACGCCCTCGGCAACCCTAACTTTCTAATTCATTGTTTCATATGTTTTATGGCGGGCTATCCTAAGAGCGATCATCCGTCGCAATGTTATTTTTTTGAACAATAGGTCACATATTTCGTCCTCGAACAAAAGATCGAACGTGCCGGGGCTGCCCTGGCTGTGACCACATGGCGCGTGACCTTCGAAACATGGGCGCTTTGATTTCGGTATTGCCCTAGGACAAAATTAATAACCTGGTTCGCGTCATATTCCGGTACATCAAGTTGTTTCAAATTTAAAATCGGATTAGGGGTGTTGCAATTGTGTAAAATAAAAATCATAGACAAATGCACGCCAAAATAATTTTGCATATGGCAGCACATAATTTAAATTTCATTTGACAGCAACAGACAGCAAGCAGATCAAAGCAGATGTTTCGAAACATGTCATCAACGGTTTGTTTTACTGAAGATTTCCACAAGAAGATGAAAGGAGACTAGTGGGCCGCATTACGCAACTAATTTAATGTTTTGTTGCTACTGTCCAACAGATTTTCGAAGTAGATTCGAGAATACGATGAAAAGCGCCAGGAAGGTTAGTTATTGACGAAATTAAATGTTATCTTACCTATTTAGTGTTTGCAAGAACAATATGTTTTTATTTGATCTGTATTGTATTTCTTTAGTTTTTCTGTTTATAACCTTTTCTTTGTTTGCAGGTAATAAGAAAAGTGAATCCAGAGCCTACGACTGATATGCAGAATAAATTATATGTGGTTCAGTTAGATATTTTCAAAACCCAACTATCTAAAGAATCGACAGGAAATTCACGAAGTTGTTTTGGAAAGGCATAATGCCAAAAGAGATCTGGCTTAATTTTATTACAAGTTGTATTTTTTATTAAAATATTCATTTTCCCGTTAATAGGTAGGTATATAAAATACAATAAAATAAAAAATTTCATACACCGAATATATTGTTTTATTACTATTATTCCGCGGACGTCCTCTGCTTCTGCTGCTTTCGACAAACAATTTTCCTTGCCATCCTTTCTTTGCTCATCTGTTCCACATGACCAAACCAGTGGCCATGTCACTGGCTCTGCATACTGAGAATTCCGAGTTCGATTCCCGGTGAGGTCGCAATACATCTTTCTGATTTCTTTAAAATCTAGGTGTTCTTGTCGGACCGCAATTAAAATTGGGCCTTCAGGCCCATTGTAGCATTAAAAATTGCTGTACATTTGGTTTGTGGGCATAGTTCCGCTCTCCTACAATATAGCAATTACCAAATCTGGTAACTAGTACCGTTTGTCGTAACTTGATATTTTGTTTGGACATAATGACAAATATATTTCTGATTTTTATAGTGCTCTTCGGCTGACTAAAATGTGGTCTGTGGTCAGCCATTGCTCTGGTAATGGCTGACACTATCCGCAGTCCAAGAAGCAGTGTTCCAGATAAATCACCTATGCACCTTTCATGGATATAAATGTAAAATTATCAAAACCCGAGTGAAATAGAAACCTTGAAAAAAAATATTGTCGACAAGGCCCTGCGGTAAAATTCATTTAGAGTTGCGGAAAAATCAATTTCTTCTGACAAAAAAGTATTGTTCGAGATCTAAGTAAAGTACTTCTCCTGTTAAGGATATACTGTAGGATCAGTCGATCGTCAGAAAAGCCTGTGTCACCCTACTAATATTGTACATTTCGTATGTAAAATGTCGAAAAATTAATAAAAAAATATTTTATTGACAGATGTCAATTACATTGCGCAGTG
The DNA here is from genome assembly GCA_016648135.1 of Agrypnia vestita. Classification (NCBI taxonomy): domain Eukaryota; kingdom Metazoa; phylum Arthropoda; class Insecta; order Trichoptera; family Phryganeidae; genus Agrypnia; species Agrypnia vestita. Next base: position 96,631 of record JADDOH010012062.1, read on the forward strand.
CGCATGTGCGACTCTGACCGAGAGTTTAATCTAAAATTTCCGCTCAGAATTCTCTGACAGATTTCGCTTAATCCGATTTGAAACAACCCGTTTTTGAAAAAAGTACTAAAAATTTCAGTTTAAACTCTACGCTTATTTTGATCGAATTTGAAACAACCGGGCCTTAGGCCCGGTTGTTTCAAATTCGATCAAAGTAAGCGTAGAGTTTAAACTGAAATTTTACGTTCTCCACCAATCAGACGATCCGTTTTCGTAAAAATCTATGCTTTTATCGACCGCTTACTTTGATCGAACTTGAAACAACCGGGCCTTAGTGGTGGGTCCGCTCTGTACTCACTACTACAATGTAGTACAACATTACATTAAATTGTACTGAAATATTATGATTTACACCTGGGTGGGTTCTGATCTCCACCTCTCAGAGGGCAGATCTCCGGCTAGCTTGCCGCTCTGTGGTGTTATCAAATCTACAAACTACTTGGAGAGGGTCACTGATCAAAGGTGGCGGGAATTTGAATAAAAAGAATTAAATTTTGTAATTAATACTAATTTACATCGTACAAATTCTACAAATGCCTTATCAATATCTATCGTCTAATCTTATTATCTACCTTATTCCTAGAAACCTCGTCGCGTTATGGGAGCCGGGGTACTTCCGGCCAGGAAGTCAGCGGGCCGGGCTTTCTCGGCGCCGCGCCGCGCTGCTGTCATCTCGCGTCTCCGTCGTCTGCGTTCGGAGGCTTGGATCGCTCCCAAAGCCACCTCTCGTCCTTGTGGGTGATGGACCTTCGCGGTCCTGTTAGCGCCGGGGCCGGCATCTATTGCCTGGCGGCTGGCTGCTTTTGAATCAACCGGATCTCGACCTCTCTATCTAGTTCACTTCACCATTCCGGCTTCACGATTGCTGAAGCTGAACTTCGGTTCGTCCGCCAGCTGTCCGATAGCTGACGGCAGCTATTTATTTCACTCTCGATCACTGATCACTGTGATAACTGTTTACTCTTTCGTGACAACTGTTTACTCTTTCGTGACAACTGTTTTCTCTCTCGTGACAACTGTTTTTCTCTGATTCTGTTCCGCACGGCGTCCGGGCTTTTATCGTCGGCCGTCAGGGCGGATCTCTGCCGGTCCCCTTGGCCCGACCTACCTTCACGGGGTTGGTCAATCGACGTCACCTCGGCGTCCAGAAGGGTAGCCATTGGTTGGCGACAATCCCTTATCTGGCCCCGCCTCCACGCCTGAGTCATTCTGTGATGG
>JADDOH010012063.1:0-79566 GCA_016648135.1 Agrypnia vestita
TATACTAAGGCATATTAATTATATAGAAAGAAAGAATAAAAAATTTAAACAAAAAGAAATATGTCAGTAATGATAAATATTTATGATATACTAAGGCATATTAATTATATAGAAAGAAAGAATAAAAAATTTAAACAAACAGAAATATGTCAGTAATGATAAATATTTATGATATACTAAGGCATATTAATTATATAGAAAGAAAGAATAAAAAATTTAAACAAACAGAAATATGTCAGTAATGATAAATATTTATGATATACTAAGGTATATTAATTATATAGAAAGAAAGAATAAAAAATTTAAACAAACAGAAATATGTCAGTAATGATAAATATTTATGGTGTACTAAGGCATATTAATTATATAGAAAGAAAGAATAAAAAGTTTAAACAAACAGAAATATGTCAGTAATGATAAATATTTATGATATACTAAGGCATATTAATTATATAGAAAGAAAGAATAAAAAATTTAAACAAACAGAAATATGTCAGTAATGATAAATATTTATGATATACTAAGGCATATTAATTATATAGAAAGAAAGAATAAAAAATTTTAACAAAAGAAAAAGAAACTTAATTATTACGTGGAAAAAAATTCAGCACTCAAAATTTTTCTTAATCTTGGGTGGCTGCACTCGAACAGATCAATATTCAATAATCTTATCAGTCTATTGAATGCATCGCATACCCTCAAGAAATATGAATTCCGACGATAGTTGGATGAGGTAAAATCAATGTGAAAGACTGGGTTGTGTCTACGAGATCTACAGGGAACATGGAATTTTAGTCTATTTAATAGTTCAGGACAGTCGACGTTGCCTGATACAATTTTTAGTAGGTACATCAAATCACCTATATCCCGACGTCTGTATAAAGGTAGGATGTGATATTTTTGCATGAACTGTCATAATCGTCAGAAACGCAATTGAATTTAAAGTTGAGAAAGCGAATAAATTTTTTTTGAATTTGTTCCAAGCGATTTACATAGATCATATACTGGGGGTTCCATACTTGCGTTGCTTACTCGAGTTTGCTTCTGACAAAAGTGCAGTAAAGTACTTTCAATGTCTTTACACACTTAAAATCTTCTCATGATGAAACCTAAAGCCCTATAAGCCTTACTTATAATAGAATCGATATGTTCATCGTATAATAATTTTTTTTTTTTTTTTTAAATAAATAGAGATGCGAACACGGAATACGTGTCACATCAATATTCTTACTATTTTCAAACTAAGCTAAACGCTTGTGCTATGAAAATAGGACTAACTTGCTAGTCTGGGCTGAGATTCGAACCCGCGACCATTGGATCACGAGGCGAGTGTCCTAACCACAAGACCAACAAGCTACTAATTTTCTATCATTGATCACCCCTAAATCTCTGATTGATGTAGCTGTTTCTAATTGTTCTCCTTTTAGTATATAGTTAAATGGTATTATATTCTTTTTGCGTGTGAAAACTACACAAGAACATTTGGAGGGATTCAAATCAAGTTTATTTAATTTACAATAATTATCTAACCGTAGCAAATCATCTTGTAGATTGAACGAATCTTAAATACTAGAAATTGGTTTAAAAATGTTCATATCGTCAGCAAAAATTAGGACATTAGAGTGACGAAAGCAATCGTGAATATCGGAAATGAAGATTATAAACAACAATGGCCCCAGCAGTTTAGGTACTCCGCTGGGAACTACAACCCAACTCGACATGTAATTGCTTACTACCACAGCCTGAGTTCTATTATCGATGTAGGATGCAAACCATCTTAGCAAGTCACCACGTATTCCGGCCAAGAAAAGCTTATTAATCAACAGATGATGATCTATTCTATCAAACGCCTTACTATAATCAGTATAGATCACATCTGTTTGAAGTCCTTTATCCATTTTATCAGTTAGAAAGTCATTAAAGAGGATTGGATTGGAGACGGTTAATTTCCCTTTGATGAATCCGTGTTGATATGGATGAAAGGAGTAATAAAGAGCTGCATAGACTTCATCGTATATAACCTTCTCGAAAACTTTAGCAATTGTGCACAATTTAGAAACAGGTCTATAATATGCGACGTTTTTTATGAACCGGCGTAATAAATGCTGATTTCCAGATATCTGGCACAAATCCATCCTTAATAGAATTTTTAAATAAAATTGTTAGAGGTACAGCAATTATATCAGCACATTTAATTAAATATATTGGTGGTATTTGATCAGGTCCAGCAGATTTAATTATATCAAGATGCTTTAATTGATTTATTATGTTCGATTTACTGACTTATATTGATGAAATGAAACAATCGGTGCAATCACCCAATGTTCGTAATTGGACAGAGAAGTCGTATTTTGAGTACTTGAAGAGGGATTTGAAAACGTAGAATAAAAATAATCGGAAAAATAGTTATATATGTCGGATCCTGATGTGGCAGTATTGAGACCGTATGTCATATTACTTGGAAGGTTGAATGATTTAGATTTTGATTTAATAAATGACCAGAACGTTTTGGGGTTACGTACTACAGACTCCTCTATTTTAGAGATGTAATTCAAGTAACATTCGTTTTCCAATGACTTGGCTCTATCGCGTAAAATATTAAAAGATAATTCGTCAGATTTATTGCCATAAATTTTAAATTTACGAAAGTACTTGAATTTTTCTCTGATAATTTTTTTGAGTACCGCAGTGTACCAAGGAGGGAAATTATCAAAATTTCCCGTCTTGCATGGTACGCATTTGTCGCGAATAGTGTAAAGTACCTGGTAAAATGATCTCAATGCTTGCTCAACGGGCTTATCCGCTAGCAATAAATCCCAATCAATCTTGTTTAGTTCATTATTAATAACCTCAAAGTTAGCACGATGATAACAATATTTCGTTCGAGGTGCTGGTTTCAGTGAATGGAAGTCAATAAAATTAGCCGTTATTGTCAATGGTTTGTGGTGGGGATCCACAGATACTAATGGGTCAAGACATTCTGAAACTCCGACCAATTCGTTGCAAAGAACCAGGTCCAAAATCCGCCTATTGTCGTTATATACCCCATTGAATTGATGGAGATCAAACATATTGGTAAAATTGATAAATTCACACTCGTCATTTGTGTGGTAATTGGTAGGTGAGAAGTAACAGGAGGAGGTATCAAAATTCCATTGGATTTTGCTCAAATTAAAATCGCCTAAGATTAAAATATGATCATTGTGATTGGATGTTAAGATATTGCTTACTTTTTCTACAAAATTATTCAATTGTTTAGAAAAACAATATCCTTGATTTTGTGCACATAAATAAAGAACACATACATGCAATTTATTAGAAGTACGGGTATTCGAGTTATTCAGGTGGATAGTAATCCATATATCTTCAGCTGAAGAGGACCAAGATGGTTGCGGATAAACATTTAGATTAATCCGTGACGCAATTAAGACACCTCCACCGTATTTTTGATTAGTTTCTTCGTAATTACGGTCGCGTCGCCAAACCAAATAACGACTATCAAACAATTCAGCGTCGCTTATGCTATCTGTTAACCACGTTTCAGTTAAGCACACTAGATCATAATTAGCCATAGAAATATTGCGATAAAAGTCACTTGATTTGGTTCGTAGACCTCTCACGTTCTGATAATAAGCGGTGAACCTATTAGATGTCGACATCTATTAATTAAAAATGAAAGATAACGACATAAAAATTCGAATAACTATCAATGAGAATAAATAAAGTACACAATTGATATTGGGCATGCGAGGCATTCAACTTTGTTAATGAGATATGAGTATTGAACTGTAGAAACAAATTTCGTAAATTTGACAAGTGCAGGTATATTCAAATATAGCTCGTTCGTTTTTAATTAATGAAACAGCCATAAATAATGTGGAGCTAGTGAGATGAATATAATAGAGTTAGAAAAATAGAAAAGACTGTTTGATATAATCAGTGATCTTTTCAGGGTGCATTTACCGAGCTTCAATGACAAGTGCATCGCCAGTATAAGATATGTGAAATCGTAAATATGCCAGTTAATAAGGAGATAGACAATAAAAAGTATATTAAATATGGACAATCTAGAGAAAGTAATAAGAAAAATGAGAGACATGGAGATAATAATAAAATAGTAAAAAGAAACGAGATAATAATAAATTGCTATCGAGATTGTGTAGAAAGGTAATATGAGAATGTCAAACGTTGCAGTAGTGGAAACGTAGTAGTAATATAGTCATAGTTTGTCCAGGTCCTGTTCGTTCCGAATGGTGACAATTTTAGCGGTATCTGTAGATCTTGCGAGGATGAGGCCGTCTTTGACCCATACATACTTGTACTTTTTTACGGCTGCTCGTTCGCGTACTTCCCGATAGAGGATTTTATTTTGTAGAGTGAGGTGCTCGTTAATGAAGATCCGTTGGTCTTGGTTGCCTAATCCGAGGCGATGTAATGTGAGATGGCTTCGAGATTGGCGCGCATGAGCAATGACTTCATTGCGCATAATCTTGGATGACAGCTTCACTATGATGTTTTTAGGACGAGTTGAGTTCACTCGATGGGGGACACGGACTACATCTAGGATATCCCGTTTAGAAATGGGAAAGTTTATTGCACTGCCCACATCTTCGATTATTTTCATTAGGTTTTCAGTCCGCTTCTCCGGTATCATCTGAATCTCTAGGTTGCAGTTGCGATTCACTTGCTCTATATTATTTAGTTGTGTAGTGATTACTTTAGATGTATCTTGCAAGCGCTCGATGTCCGAGGTCAGTTTTTTTATTGTAATGAAATTTTCCTTTGATTCTTTTAAAAGTTCCTCATAACTTTCGGCGAAAAAATTTAGTGATTTTTGGTATCCTCAACGGTTGACAGCTTTTCTTTTATTGACATGAGTTCCACGGACACTTTCGTTTCGATCATAATAGATATTTCTTTTTTTAGGTTGGCAAAAAAATTAGTTGTAAACTCATCTAATTTTATTTGCAATAAACCGTCAATATCTTTGATGCTGACGCATTGTGTATGGGCACTTTTATTTATCGGGGCGTTGGTTTTATCACTTGGCAGCACTGTTTCTGGGCTCTTGGAGGTACCTTGTCCGCCGCTAGATGTCGCTGTATTGCACTTGTTTACCTTACATGAATGACATTTCCAAACGGTTTTGTTTTGTTTGTTCATTTTTCTGAATTTGGTTTCTGTTAATCCCGCACAATTAAAGTGGTAATAAAAAAGGCATTGAGAGCAAAGGATTTCATCTCCTGCGTGACAAACCTCTTTACAGCTCTGACAGTGCATACTGGATGTGAAAAAACGAGGTAGGTAAGACAAAAAATTTAAAACAAGGATATAATTTTACTTGTACCTTGATTGAGAATTCTTGATAAGCAAACTTCTTGTGTTTTTACTATTTTTTATTATTTTTCAACACTTTACTGAATATCGAGAGTTGATAATTTCATTTGCACACGCTGTATTTACAAATTTTAAGGAGAAGAATATTTATATTATTGTAGGTAATGGTACCACAGACTAGAATGAAATATATATATATATATATATATATTATTTATTTATTTTGTTTTAGGGAAAATTAACAGCAAAACAACAATCTTAAAAATATGAAATAATGGTTTTTACAATTTAGCCAATTACAAATTTTCCACTGAATACAAAAATTAACTTTAACTTACTTTAATAGCGAGTGGAGAGGATGGAGGGGAATGTGGGACGGGAGTAGAAGGGAAGATATAATGTACAAATTAGTTTGGGTGCGGTAGTGTAGATATTGTTTGTTTTATGTTTCTTATTGTTGCGTTGAAAATGTCAATGTGGTGATAGTTTGTGTTAAATGAATTTGTGGATCTGTACATAAAGGAGTTTTGTTTTGAGTTGGTCTTACAAAAGGGGAGATGAAAAGTAGGTGAATGTCTGTTATTGCGAGTTGGGATGTGGTAAGATATTCGTTGAAGAAGTTCCGGACTATCAACTAGATTGTGTGTTATTTTGAATAGCATCACCGCGTCAGCTATGTTTCTTCGACGAGTTAGGGTCTGCATGTTAAAAAACTTCGCAGAGTCTTCATTGCTTATATGAGATCTAAATGAACGGAGGTCTAGGTATCTTAGGAATCTGTTTAAGACGCTTTCAATTCTATTTTCGTGTACTGCATAATCTGGATTCCACACCTGAGATGCATATTCTAAAATACTACGAACGTATGAGAAATAAAGTGTCTTGAGGGTACTGATATTTTTGAAATGTTTACATGTGCTTATGACAAAACCAAGAATAGATGATGCGTTGGTGACTATATAATCGATCTGTTTGTTAAAATTTAATTTACTGTCAAGTATCACCCCAAGGTCTTTGCTTTCGGATTTGGTAGATAATGTTATATTGTTAATTAGAGAATACCTTTTTATTTCTTGTAAAGCGTACAACGATACAGCGTATACGTGCAATATATATATGAGATGCTCTATCCATAAACAGCTCAAGTTTAATAAATATTGCAAATGGTGATATAATAGACATGGACATCAAAATAAAATAAAGTCGAATTGGACTTATATAATTGAGTTGTATTTGTATGTATATTTTATTATACTATGACTTTCAAAGCTTGCGTTATATCTTTTCATTATACATTATTACTTTTTTTGTTTTTAAATTTCTATTACATTATATTTTTATTATGCTTCTGCTTTTTATATACTTACTTTTTACATTGTATTAAATTTTTTTATATATTCTTATCTGTATTTTAAGAATTTTCTCCACTTTATGTCATTATTATGTTTACATGTTATTATTATTATTTTTTCTTTAAATTATATATTCTGTAAAATTCTGTTAATTTACACTTAATCTATCTGTTTTAAAAGCCCTATAGGGCGTTAATTGATAAATAAATTAAGTAAAATGTAATTTTTCATAGACCCCTCAGATCAATCATATTTTTTCTAAACAAAAAAATAATTATTAAAAAAAAAATCATTCGTGAACTCGCATATTAACAGAATATGAAAGCCGACAGTAATTAAATGTGAGAAGTTCCGCTACGAGCTGCCTAGCTTCTCTCTCTTCCGTTAGAGTAAAAATTCTTCTTCTTCTCTAGCTTCCGTTAGAGTAAAATTTTTACCCTGAATGAAAAAATTGTTTAAGAGTTTATAGATTTATTTTAAATAATGAATTTTAATTTGTTTTATAGTTTATTTATTTAATTAACCAAATGAAAATCTTAATTAAGATATTATGGTTTTTTGTCAAAATTATTTAAAATTAACTTGATTGTTCCAGGTTATCTCGAAAAATCTCAAAACTTAAGTACCCATTCAGACTGCAGTACTGAAGAAGCCCAGAGACCCGGTGGGGAAATGTTGTCATGCTTACAAGGCGACTATACCTCTTCGGAGAAATCAGGCATCGTGACGCACTTGCTCACACGACCTGGAAAGAAACGTTTCTCTTGCGACCGATGTAATTATATTTGTTCTTCATCGCAAACCTTAAAGAATCATTCTCTTACGCACACTGCAGAGAAACTATTATCTTGTTCTCAATGTAATTATGCCTGTTCCCAAAAAAAAATGTTAAATAGCCACATGCTTACACATTCTGAACAGAAACCTTTTTCTTGTTCTCAATGTGACTATGTGTGTTCCCATAAACATAGTTTAAATATCCACATTCATACACATTCTGGAGTGAAACCTTTCTCTTGCTCCCAATGTATTTACACCTGTTCTTTACCGCAAACCTTGAGGAGTCATTATCTTACACACACGAGAGAGAGACCATATTCGTGTTCTCAATGTGATTGTGCTTATTCCCAAAAACATCATTTAAAAAGACACATGCTTACACATTCTGCAGAAAAACCATTTTCATGTTCACAATGTGATTATGCCTGTACTCGAAAACATCATTTAAATAGGCACATGCTTATACATTCAGGAGAGAAACCATTTTCTTGTCCTCAATGTGACTACGTCTGTTCCCATAAACATAATTTGAAAAACCACATGCTTACACATTCTGGAGAGAAACCCTTTTCTTGTACTCAATGTAATTATGCAACTTCCCATAAACATAATTTAAGAAATCACTTGCTTACACATTCTGGAGAGAAACCATTTTCTTGTTCTCAATGTGATTATGCATGTTCCAAAAAAATTAGTTTGAAAAGGCACATGCTTACACATTCTGGACAGAAATCATTTTCTTGTTCTCAATGAATATGCCTATTACAAAAAACATAGTCTAAAAAGCTACATGCTTTCACGTTCTGTAGAGAAACTATTTTCTTGTTCTCAATGTTTTTAGTCCTGTTCCAAACGACGTAATTTAAAAAGCCATATGCTGAAACATTCTGAAAAAAAAACATTTTCTTGTTCTCAATGTGATTATGCCTGTTCCCTAAAAAAGTTAAAAAATTCACCTTCTTACACACTCTAGTGTAAAACCTTTTTCATGCTTTCAATGTAATTACGCTTCTTACTATAAATCGATATTAAAAGAGAAATCTTTTTCTTATTCTCAATGTGATTTTACTTATATGCAAAATTCAGATTTAAATAGACACGAGATGGTACATTCTCAATATGATTACACTTGTTTTCAGTTACCAAACATAAAGAGACACCTTCTTAGATACAGTGCAGAAAAACCTTTCTCTTCCTCTCGCTGTAATTACACTTATTCGCAGAAATTTTACATTGATAATGAAAGTAGACACACTGCAAAGAATTTTACTTTTTGCACTAAATGAACTTATACTTGTACGTCTACATCAGATTTAAAAAAGCATTATCTAAAACACGAGCGAACATACATCGGTGAAATTTTTTTTTCGATCACTAATTTTTCGATTTGTCACAAATTAAGCACAAATTAATTTGAGAGAAACCATTATCTTGCTCTAAATGCTGTAATTAATTTTATCCAATTTCTCTCTTATAAATGCACCTGCTTAGAGCCAGTTGCTTAAAGTAAAAGTTGAATTAAAGTAAAAGTTCGTTTAAAGCATAGATTTTTGCGTTCTTCACCAATCAAACGATCTGTTTCCGTAAAAATCTATGCTTTAAACGAACTTTTAATTTAATCAAACTTGAAAAAACCGGGCCTAGGACATTCTGGATGAAAAGACTTTCTCGTTCCTTCATTTTAATTTATGCTTATTATTAAAAGTTTTACATAAAGAAACATACCTTATAGAAATATTATTCCTGATCTGAATTTAATTTCTCAATGTGCTGGAAATCGTCCGACATATCGTCGCTTTTTATTTAATAAATCCTATGTGTCGTTAAATAGATTCTGAGATGAACTAATCAATTTGTCAATTTTTCATATAAATTATGGAGATATACTAAAAAAACATTGTCGTTCATCTGGAAAGTCTGCCTATTAATTATCTCAGAATGTTCTAAAACGTCACACTGGATTATTTATATATATAGCGACGATTTATTTTCGTGGTATAATGAACATTTTCAGATTTATGTTAGACGTCACCTTAACTGTTTAATACGAGTATAATAATAAAGACTCCTGGGGTTTATTTGTAAATATCAAAATTACCAGAACAAGGTATCTCGAAAGTTCTCTGATTGAGAACTACGCCCGGTCACATGACTAAGCTGGAGTGAAAGAATTAGGAGAATGAGGAGATTGTGAAGAGAATGCGAGAAAAGAGCTCGAGAAACACTGAGAAAAATCCAAGCGACCCAGAGTGCAACAGGGAACACAGCCCAAGAGCGTGCTCGGACATGTATTCATAATTTGTAATGTACTTGCGAGTATGTCCGTAACAAAATTAGGACATTTAGTATAGTTTCTATTCGCGGTGTCCGAGTAGATGTATTTCCAGGCTGACGCTGGCAGAGAGAATAGCGTCGCCTAGGGATGGGTAAAAAATATCAATATATCAAAATATCGATATTTTTTTTGAAATATCGATATATTTTTTCGCGATATATCGAAAATCGATATTTTTCCTGGGATAACCGATATTTTTTTCGTGGCGACTTTTTTACGGTATCTTTTTCACTTTTTTTCTGGCTACCTTTTTGGGTATATTTTTCGACCTTTTTTTGGGTATCTTTTTTCACTTTTTTTCCGGTTGAAAAAATAATATCGATATATTTTTCGCAATGTATATCGATTATTTTCGATACTTTTTAAAAATATCGATTCGATATATATCGATATTTTTTTTTCATTTACCCATCCCTAGCGTCACCTCGTCTATCTGCATGGCCCTAGGGACACGAAAAAAGTATCGATACTTTGTGGTATCGAGTACTTTTCTTTCGATACCGATACTTTTGTACTCGATACTTTCTATTCGATACTTTTACTCAATGAGTACTTTTTGGCAAGTATCGATATCTTTGAATATATGGCTATGCGGCTCATGTTTATGGCAACGCCATCTAGTTCAATTATAGCAAACCTTCTAAAACATTCCATTGCGTTGGTACAATTGCACAATGGAACGAATAAGTGTAACACTATTATTCAGTGTTGTGTATATTTGAGTCATAATAAGAGGAATGCCGCCTAGTAACAGTGAACTTTAGCAATATTTGTCAAGGTTAACAACAACAAAGTAAAATACAAGATTTGTTTCAACACTTTAAAATCTTCAGCGAATACGTCAAACATGATTAAATATTGAAACAAAATCTGAAAAGTGTCAGACTTGTAAATTAATTCAGATTTATATCTTTATGATTAAAATGTTGATTATAATATTACATTTTTTCATTGTCATTAATCTATTAGGCTTTAAAATTAATATTATGTTTTGTTCCAAAAAAATCCTATGTCAACTCAGAAGCCTCTGAGACTCCACGTATAGAATAGTGATAAGAAAAAATAATGTTCATAACTGGTAAAGTAATAAATAAATAATGTAATACACTAAAATGTCTCGACTGTCCTGCCAAAAACAAAGTAGAGAAAAAAATGCAGTGCAAAAATTTTGTTTTACTTTTTAGTTCGTTTTTTAACAGGGCAGCTGTGTTTCATTATTTATTTAATTACGCACTTTAGTTTTGTAGTTGATTATATACATAAAAAACATTGCACTTTTTTTATGTGCACCTAAGATAGCAATTTGTGAATTTGCAGGTCCTTTTTTATTATTGATTATACGTACTTAAATTTGATTGTTTCTTTTTTCATTTCACTGACGTTGACGTCCTTTTGCCTTTTCTAACTAAAATAGATTCCCTCAAGGGTTTACTGGGTCCATTACTGTACATAATCTATATAAATGACATACAAAACTGCTTTCATTTCGCTAATTTCCTACTTTATGCGGATGATATGAAGATTTTCGCAAAAGTGAACTCCCTAGACGATTGCCGAAAAATTCAAGAAGATCTTAACCGCGTTTCCGCCTACTGTCATATAAACAAACTTCTTCTTAACGCAAAAAAATGCTTTCAAATGACATTTTCCAGGAAAACCAATAACATTCAGTTTGCCTACTCAATAAACAACGCTCAACTAGAAAACAAATGCGAATTAAAAGACCTCGGAATAATTCTCGACGGTAAACTTATTTTTAAAGCGCACTTTGACCATATTATCTCCAAAGCCTACAGTATGCTGGGATTCATACTTCTAACCTGCAAACAATTCAAAAATCCTCACTCATTAAAAATTTTATATTATTCCTACGTTCGCAGTCACTTGGAGTATGCATCTCAGGTCTGGAATCCACAACAGACAACATACATTGCGAGAATAGAACAAATTCAGAACAGGTTTTTGCGTCGCCTCAATGGTAAATCCGGCATGTATTTCGACTCATATATGGAAGCAATGGATTTCTATAACATGAGAACCCTGGAACATAGAAGAGCACGAGCTGATCAAATACTACTTTTCAAGTTACTTCAGGGACATATTGACTGTCCCAGCCAATTGGAGCTGGTTTCTCTCCACGCTCCATCAAGGCGAACCCGACAGTCCGTGCTCTTCCATGTACCCATAAGCAGAACCTCTTATGCACAGAACTCATTCATCCAGCGAACATGCAAAGTATACAATGACCTTTGATATATTTAATACCAACATCTCAGCTCTTAAAAATCGTATTTAAACCGCTTATATTATATTACTAGTTTCTATATCTTCACCGGATTAACTGAGACCGACCATCATCATACACACACCACAGCCAAACTCTCATCACTCTTTACACATACCCCCATATCTGTGTACAACGTCACGCACAGAATACATACGCACTCCACTCAGCCACAATCACATACACCTCACTCCACTTCCCCCTCTAACTCCCACTCCTATCTCTCTATTTAATATATGTTCTCTTTATTGCTTGACTTAACATTCTATGCCGTGGATTTCTATAATTGGTCTACGAATTACCCAATACGTTATGTATTATTATAATAAATTGTATACTGTTGAGATTCCCAAAATAAAAATAAAATAAAATAAAAAAATAGATTCTTGACTTTGGGGGGGTGTTTGATACGTAGTTAACCCGGTCAGACCTGTAAATCAGGCCCTATGAAATGTACTCGATACATTGAAGTATCGATACTTTTTTCCGATACTACCCATGAGTACAGTATCGATACTTTCTGTTCGATATCGTGTCCCTACATGGCCATTGTCTTCCATCGGTAGTCTTAAGGCGGCCATATACGCTCCGGTACACTGTAGAGGTACGTCTGTTCGGGAGCCCTCTAGAGACGTACCGCAGCGTGTGTGGTGTTCGCGTGTGGAGGTTTCCAGACCTGTACAGGTGACCGCAGAAGAATTAAAATTCTATACTTTTTGTCTGTGCGGCCGCGGCTGACAAATCTGTGCGTGTGTGGCGCTCTCAGTTTATATTCTCTATTCTATGCTCTCAGTATCTCTCTATTATGTGATGTCGTAGCTGTGACAGGAAGAGGTTATGTTGCGTGCAATGTTTTTTTAATGAAAAGTCGTAAGCGTTGTAAAGAAATCGAAGTTTATAAATTGGAACCGTATCTTTAGCGCGTAAAAAATACCTCTATCGACCCAAAATTGCTGCCAAAACTAAAAGAATTGGAGCCTGATGCCAATATGAATATGGTTATAAAGTTATTCATATAAATTAATTGTTAATATTTTTTAATTTTGATTCGTATTTTTCTCTTTAGATTTAACTATAAATAAAGGCTAAACTTTATTTTATGGCCTCACTCGATTTTCTTAAAAATAAGTATCCTGGTGTAGTTAAGTGCCCTGATGGCAAAACTGAAATCAAAATTTGGCGGTCGTAAGTATTTAAATTTAAATAAATGAATATTTTAAACAAAACTACTTTATTAGGTACCTGCAGATAATCTTTTCGCAAAACATTAAACAAAAGGCACACGTCTCTGGAATAATTTTACCGAGAGCTTGAGGTGATACGATACTAGAGAATTTAAGGCATTAGTATGATCTCCCTATTGCAAAAAATCTAAAAGGGGTTGTAACCTCTCCCATACAAAGTTTGCATATTCGCCGCCATTTTATAAAAAATCTGCCACAAATGTAATCTATATAAATCGATAGAGGACTTTCATACAAACATAAAACTATTCGGTCATAAAATCCTAAAGTGTCAGGTTTCTGAGATATTCACATATAAAAAATGTTATTTTGTACCTATGAAGTGTAATACAAATGACACAATCAATAACAAAGTATTGTTAAAAAACTAACCCATAAAAACCAAGTTTTTATTTCACTCCCTCTCTTTGTAAATTAAGTTTACCATCATGTAATTAAATAATTGATTGACTGAAAATGAAACATGTCTAGACAAAAATCTCTAAAAATATCTCTTTAATATTTGATTTCTTCCCAAAAAACCGAAGTGTGCTGTCATCTGTGAACCAATTGTCATAAATTTTCGAAATTCGTAGTGAAGTACCTATTATACCTACCGACGGAGTAATTCAAATTTTAAATATTCCGTGACGTTATCAGGCCGCCGCACAGTAGGTCGAAACAGTAATTTGTAATTCCTGTTCAACATTCACAGCTTCAGAGATGATTCCTTCGGGCCAGCTTATTTCATTTTCTAACCAATCACAATTTTTCCTAATAAACTGGGTTAAATACGACTACTTCGTTCCCATCTAGCTCTTATATTTGAACAATATCTCGTATAAAACTACTATCTACAATTGTAAAAAAATAGTGAAGTTTGCTGTTGTACGATTAAATGTTCATTTAGTTAGTTTTTGGTCTACCTGTATTGGTTTTATTGTTGATTTTTTGTTTTTAGCGAAATTTAAAATAAATTAAATTTTAATAAATATTATTATTAAGTTCTACGGGTATAAAAACTGTAACATATTAAAATGCTTAACCCGTAGAACTTAATAATAATATTTATTAAAATTTAATTTATTTTAAATTTCGCTAAAAATAAATACGGATTTCTACAAATTAAACACAAAAACCATAAATAAATTGATTTTTTATGTTATGATATACTTTTACTTACTATTTCATATTTAGTTGGACTTAAATGAAGTTACGAAAATAAAAATCTCCATAACTATTGATATTAGGTCATGGTTGCTTGAACATTTTAGACTCATAACATAGTCAGGAATCTACCTGCCAAGTTTTTGGTGCTAGCTCTGGTTCAGCCTGTACATATATCGTAAAACTACTATCTACAATTTGTAAAAAAATATGTTTGCTGTTGTATTATTAAGTTTTCATTTAGTTTTTAGTATAATTACGTTCGTTTTTTGTTGATTATTTGAGTTATTATGTACTTTTACTCACTATTTCATATTTAGTTTGACATAAAAGAAATTACGAAAATAAAAAATAATATTATAAATATATACGTTTTTTATTTTTTCGATCCATTTATCTGGTAGAGTAGCAAGTTTATGTACACGCTCATAGCATCAAACGATGGTAGACTAGACAAGGTATGAGAAAAAAAATGTTTCAAAACGGGGTCTGTAACCACTTAGCAGAAATTTAATTTTATTTGATCCGCTCCATACAAAAAATACAAAACTTTTTTTGCTCAAACTATAAAGTTTAGGAAAAAGTTTCATAGGACAACTATTGATAAGGTTAATGAGCACTATCCATCGGCATAAAGAAAAAAGTAAAAAAAGAATGTTGATCCCTAAGTCCCTCAAATTACGGTTTCGACCCACTGTGCTTCGGTTCGGGCGGCGGCCGCGCGTTCAAACCATTCGACCGATTTACATGATCTTGACTCTGATTATCCGTTCGCTGGGCCGGTGCCGCCCGCCAAATACGAGCGCCCAAGGCCATCGCCTTGTTTGCCTATATGAACAGGCCGGCCCTGTGTACGGGCGACCTCTAGAGACGTACCGCAGCGTGTGTGGTGTTCGCGGGTGTAGGTTTCCAGACCTGTACGGGTGACCGCAGTAGAATTGAAATTCGATTATTTTTGTCTCTGCGACCGCGACGGACAAATCTGTGTCTCTGCGTGTGTGGTAGGGATGGGTAAATGAAAAAAATATCGATATATATATCGTATCGATATTCAAAAAAGTATCAAAATAATCGATATACATTTAGAAAAATATATCGATATTATTTTATCAATATTATTTTCAAAAATGTAAGGGAAATAAGCTTTTGGCGACCAAAAAAATAAAAAAAGGTCACCGAAAAAAATATATCGATTAACCGAGAAAAATATCGATGAGCAAAAAAAAAGGTAACCAAAAAAAGGTCGCCAAAAAAAATATCGAAGAAAATATATCGATATATCGGGAAAAATATATCGATATATCGGGAAAAAATTATCGATATATCGAAAAAATTATCGATATATCGAAAAAATATATCGATGACCAAAAAAAAGGTCATCAAGAAAAAAATATCGATTATCCCAGAAAAAATATCGATATTTCATATATCGCGAAAAAATATATTGAATATATATATTATTTATTTATTTGTTTACGCCCATTAGGTATAGGCTTTTACATAAAGAATATAAAATAAATTTCAAAAAGCACATACATTAAACAATATCTGTATAGCACCAAAACATGAGTATAAAAGTTAAAAATATAAAGTAAAGAGCAGCAATGTGTATAGGCTTTTACATAAAAAATATAACATAAAATTAAAAGAACATACATTAAACAATATAAGTTATAAGTAGCAAAATATAAAAAGTATCAGGAATAGCACCAACACATGAGTATAGAAATTAAAAATATAAAGTACAGAGCAGCAATGTGTATGAAAAATATATATTACCCACCATTACATGTGTATATTAACAGTTGAAGTCAGTAACGAAGCAGTATTGCCTCTTTAAGTGTAAACTTTACTTTCCCCAGACTGTCGACGAAAATGTCAACCATATATTATTTTGAATATATATACATATATTGAATATCAATATATCGATGTTTTTCAAAAAAATATCGATATATTGATATTTTTTACCCATCCCTAGTTTAGTTTCAAGCCATGTATTCACTATGGAACAAATTGCCCCTCAACATCACGCGTGGCATAGAGACAGTTGCAACGTCGCGCACTGTTCGACGACGTCGCGCACAACATAGCGGAGCATTTCTATGTGTCGCGGCAACGTTGCTATGCGCACGGTACCCGAGCGAGCTCACGGCGACATCACGCTTTGCGTCGGTACCACGTGGTCAGTGAGTGCGCATGCGCTGTATCCGTCAACACGACATTGAAGTGGGGAAACGAAATTTTTCTCCAACTCATCGCGCTCTACCAAAGCCGTACAATTTTGTGGGACACTTCAAACCGTGAATATAAAAATAAAATGATGTGAGGGCCAACAGCGTTCCTTAATATCGTCTTGCTTTGGCTATGGAAGGCCCGATTATTTGTAATAATTGTCAAAAACAGTTGTTGTCATTCGAGTAAAATTGGCAAAAGATTCGTCAGACATTCGAAGATCGCATAGAATATCCATCCTTCTTTCTCTTTGCAGTAAATAATTTCATACCCATCACCTTTCCCTCCTTTTACGTTTCGAAAACTCGTTAAAATAAATAGATACGTAGCTGTCATAATAACCTCATCGGGCGACATTTCAGCGACAAGTGATATGTGAATCCCGGTGTGTACACTAGGATGTCCCGTCCATGTATGAGAAAAAAAAATTTGAGCTACACAATCGCAAGTGGTGTCAAATTTTGCGTAAATTTACACAAATTGCGAAAAAGGTAAAAAAAACTAAAATTGTTTATCATCTTGAGGGCTCTACCGAGCTTTGAAGTTTTGTAAATTTTACGTTTTTATAGACCTTTTGCCTAAAATAATAAAAAAATCAAGTTTAAAAGGTATTTTATTGTTGAAATTAATGAAACAAAGCACAAGAAAATAAAATAAATAAAATATAGATAATAATCAATGACAAAAACTAAAAGTTTTAACTTATTTTTGTGTCCAAAATTTGGCATTTCTGTTCGAGATTGCATCCCGGTTCTAATAAAGCCATCTCTAGAAGTAACGTCAGTTACACTTTGTGATGCGTCTGTTATAGGTCTCTAGGACCCAAAGTGCAACCATCTTAGGCCAAGAATAAATGACGAAAATGACATGCATCATACAAACACACCATTGTAACGGTCTCTCCAAATACTCCTCTAAATATTGAATCACGCCACCCTTCCAATCGGTGTTAGTTGCAGTTCCGTCACATTCAACGCAAATCACGTCATCTTAATTGCAACCTCGACCTTCTACTTTGTCTACTACTACTACTACTACTAGTTGTGATCGAAATAAGAATTCCCTTTGCAGTGCCACGTCTTTCAGTATTGTGTGTCCCAAATAAATTGATCCAGGTTGTGCTAAAATTGAGATGTGGTCTTCTAAAATTTCTTTGCGATGGTCTTTTCATCCATAAAAGTAAATGCATTTTATATGTTTTGAATATATTTTGAAGTTTCCGGGCTTTAGATACATCTCTGTAGATCTTATAACCTTAACTGTAATCTTAACCAGAGTTAAATCTTCGGTAGAAACCAAGCCGACGTCAGCCAACACCGCAGAAGCAACAGCAGCAGCAGATCGCGTCGATAAACCATATCTATCACAGACTTTAGCAATTGTTGGCAATGGCAATGTATCGCCGTTTAAGTTGATGGTGTCTCTGTCGAGGGCGTGTTTGTCGGGGATGCCTCTGTTATCGGAATCTCTGAATCTTCATCACAATTTGCTGAGACAGAATCGGTTTCTTGAGTAGAACACGATTTTTTTGTTAGCCTTATTGACTCTTCAATTTACCTCTGCTGTCGTTTCATTAATCTAGCCGTTTCTTTTTTATCAAAACCGCTTATAACCATTTTCCTATCATTTATTTGATCCAATAAAAACTTCTCTCATTGATGTGAACTTTCTTCGGTTTTAAACACGAAAGAGATTCAAATGAAGTGCATTTACAAGTAGAAACGTCAAAAAGCTTCTCAGATGACTTTAAAAAACATTTCAGTTTATTTTCAAAACTATCATTTTGTTTGCTTTTGGGGTATCTTTTCAAATTGAGATACTTTTCGAAATTGGATTTCACTAATTAACTCGTTCCTTAGTTACAAAGTTTTGGTCCACATATTGTTGATCTATTAGGAAACAATCACACATATATCTGATTTGGATGGATCTTTAATTTCATACTTCATTTATATTTCAATTTCAGGTCGTTCTTGACAAATAAAATAAATTAAATGACGTCCCTCATAGTTGGTAGCTGCTGATTGTCAAGTTCCTTATATGGTCCAAACATAGCATAAGTAGTCTGACTACGCCTCGAACTTCTTATTTAAAAATTACGAATCCGTTTTTAACACTGTAGTCGAGGCTGCCCACAACTGTAACAATCGCAATGGTACTTTTATGGCATAAAAGTTATTTTACCTACGAAGAAAACACTCGCGAGTCAAGTCAAGAAAGTCCTCAAAAACAAGTTCAAACTTGAGGGTATTTGCAGGTTGAAACCTAACAAATTCGAAGTCGCTGGTAACGTGTTGTTACATGAAAATCGAAACGTCATGTATGATTTACATCTAAATAGAACAAAAAGTAAATATTTTTTGTATTTAGTTCAGGAGCCAAAATTGAGGATAGCGAAATATCTTCATAAAAATGACAATTTTTCAAAACTTTGTAGATCGGTAGAACCCTAAAGATATAGTTTTATTTTATTTTTAAAATTATTTTGGTAATATACGCTTAATTACGCAAGTTTTGCAAGGTCTTGTGTTAAGGTGAGCCAAAAATTTTACGTCAAATGACCGCGTCATTGTCCCCGAAACATGAGCGTAGTTGTTGATGCGACATGCCGCTCGGAATGTTTCGCGATTTGTCCCCTAGTGAATACATGGCTTCAGTTTGTTTCCGGCCGTTCCGGCGTCATGCCGCGAGTGCTGGGTGCGACACCGCAACAGATGACAGCTGACAGATGTGACACACGAACACAATTGAATGCCGTCTGCCATTTTGAATAAAATATTTGACATATTATGCAATGTCATGCAAAAACCGTAGTTGAAAAAGGTGATCCTTCTTTAACGCGTGCAATGTCATATAAAACAACGCTTAAGCAGGAAATAAAAATAAACACACAAAAGAGCTTTAAAAAATAGTATCCTATAATCGTATAAAAATATGCTTTTCAAACATGCGAAGAGTACAATTCGAAAATCGTAGTAAGACTCATGCGGTGTACCGCAACGTGTATGGCATCTACGGGTAAGCCCATACACGTTGCGGTACGGACCGATCTGCGATACGCGGTGTACCTCTACGATGCACCGGAGTGTGTATGGCCGCCTTTATGCTTCTCGAAGGTTCCGTCGTTTCCGTCAGGACGCTCCTCGTGGTGCTCTATTGAATCCGAGATGTCGCTGGTGTCCGCTTTCAGTATGAAATTTAAAATGTTGAAAATAAATACATTATTTTAACGGACATTGTTCATGCTTGTGACATTCGTCGTTTTCTTTTATTTTAAATGTGAAATTTATGTTTTACGGTCAATGGCATTTGAATATTGGTTGTACATATTATTATCTTGTATTCTGTAGTTGATTGAAAACGGTTGATTTATATGAATTGTAAATAAGTTATAAATATATTTTTGAATACAGTTGAAAATGCAGTTTTGTGTTTAGGTTTTATTAATTTCTGCTAAATAAGTTTAGTTTTCTAACAATTTTATCTCGAAAGGTCCTTCACTCTTAAAGCTTTTGATAAAAAAAAACCATCAAAGTATTTTGTCATTATCCCGAAGTACTTATTAAACTTTCTTGCAATAGAGTCTTTAGTACATTTAATCTTGAAATATTTCTACATGATGGTTATAGATTATTTTTATAAATATAATAAATTAAGTTCGAAGAGAAAGCTTAAGAAAAACGATATTAATATTTTTCAGTAGGTTGTTGAACATAACGTTTTTTTTGCAGCATAAAAAAACCATACACAGATTGAATTGTTTGATTAAATTTTATTTGGGTATTAAGATAATTTCATCGTCATTAATATAACAATATTTAATATAGACCAAAAATGTTAAATAACTCCGAACAGAGCCCGTTAAATGGGGACACAATTATACCTTCAGTCGTTGCCGGACATCGTTCTTCTACACCGAGAGGTCATCGCCCGCGTTCTCATTTAATTTGCGTCTCAAATGCTTCGAAAACATAATGCAAATGTCAGGAAACTGAAGTTACCGATGAGAGGAATTAGTTTTACACTTGATTTTAATATTTATGGCCTGTGGCAAATTTGTAACATATAATCTGGGGTGTATGAGAGGCAAAACTAAATCTTTGACCAATTCTTTCAATCCGTCTCTTCTTGGGCCAATCGTATCTCCTGAACGTTCTATATTAGCTTTGACAATAACGTAGGCATTGATACCCCACACGTTCAGAAATCCATATACAAAATATTTCCGACCATCTCTCAGTTCAACGTGACACTGAGTAAGTTCCGCACAGCTCATCGACCCCGCATTTACTTCGGTTGTAATCAAGAATCATTTGTGGTTTCTTTGCTTCACCAGAATCTTTTTTACCATCATGGTGCACAGTAGAAGCAAGCAAGACAACATTTTTTTTCTTTGTCACATACGAGACCAATGTGCAATCTTTTTGATAGCCAAATATATCAATTGGAATACCTCGATCTCGGGTGACTGTAAAAACTGGAAGAATCTCAGGCTTATTTTTTGTTCCCAACGCAGTCAAGCCATAATCTTATAGCAAATCGTGTAAAAGTGGAAAACTAGTAAACCAGTTAACCATTACCACGTTCTGGCAGCTGTTTTATTATTGGTTCTACTATCCGTTTCACAACATCAATTGCTGCATTACTCTTTTGGAAAGCCCATCGTTTTGTCCGACATAAACCTCCCGTGCAGAAACTCTGTGCATCAGCCATAACAAAGAATATATTAATGTATTGTCGAAATGGACAACGGCGAAACTTTTCCAGTTTTTCATCTATCGTAACATTTTCTCCCAACGAATAATGCCTTTTTAAGTGGGCAATGAATTCTTCAGAAATCTCACGGAGGGGTGCAAATTCATCTTCCGCTCGACGCTCTTGACGTGTGTGCGTGTTATCGAAACGCAAACATTTCATTACAAAATGAAATCTTTAACGAGACATAGATGCAATTGACCAGCCACAGCCACTGCCATCTGTCGCCCAAATATCTTTAGTGTTGAGATGGGAGTTTCGCATTCTGCCACAAAGTACAATAATCCAAACAGAGCTCGCAGTTCAATAATGTCTGTGTCTTTGCAATCTCGATCTCTTGAATAATTACGGCTCAAATTTTCAATATAAATGTCCGTACAGCCGACAATTATTGTATGCAGATATTTGTGGAGGTGGATGAGCCCTCCGGTTTAGTATGTGTTGATGCGGTGTTGATGATACAAAGTCACGATGGTTTTACAGAATTTATTGAATTGCAAAAGTAAAAGTTATAAAGAATACAGTAGGTACGAAGGTTATGAGTGAAAGCGTGACGTTCGAAGGTATGACGGCGAGGGCTTCCGCTATACGAGAGAAGTGAGATAGTCTGCTCTGGAGCCTACCGTTCTTATAGTTGTTGTGGACAAAGAAATCGGTGTATTATGACTTCGTCTTACTCGGTCGCTCGTGTGGGTAATATTTAGTCTGGTCAGCAATGTGAGTTCATCCGCTCTTCATGCCCCCTGCTATACGTCGCTTTTGTACTCGGTCATTGGTCCGGCTTACATCGTCGCCTTGTTCGTTGTGCTCAGCGCTTCCATTGTCGTTCTTTCCCGAATTCAGCGTTCTGAATTCGATCGTTGTACCGAGAGCGACGGCCTTTCGTGTTTAGGTGCTGGTGTACTCGGTACCTCCTTACTCGTGTATATGCATGCGTCTTTGACCGCCACATTTTCATCGGGAAAAATCAAATTCCAAGCTTCTAAGATGGCGGAATAATGCTCTCACTGGTCCGGGCACATGAACAATAATATTATGAGACCTGGTGCGTACATTGTGCGGTGGTTGTTTACTTCCTCTCGAGCAGTAAATTTCGTACGCCCGATATATTTCAGTGGTACATCGTCTAAATAGTCTTCTCCCAATTAAACAGGTAATATTGACTCTTCGTCTTCTTCATACCGCAACGGAATGTCAGAAAAATCACCTACATCCACTTCTTGCTCAGTATCACCGTTATGGTTACTGTGGTCCTCATAATCCTCCATTTCTCATACAATTTCTTCTTGTTCTAAAATTTATTATATAGTGTTGTCACTCAGTGAGAAATGCATGGTAACGAAGTGCTAAAACATCACGAGTAACAAATTAAAAAAATACATACTAAATAACAAAGGCAGTGATGATCCTATCATGATCCTGAAATCAGGAGTTTTGAAGTAATTCTGAAACTAGGGTTAAAGAACACATCAAAGCAAAACATTTAATAAAATATGACCATACACTTAATATTATAACAGGTTTATAATTTGTACATATTAGTCATAAGATCACACAAATAAATAATCTAGAAATACTCGAAATTAGGAAAAATGTTAATATTAATTCAAAATAATAAATACTCAGACAAAATTTGTGCTCAACCCACTAGTAAATATTTTTCCACTTAAGATTCCATCCTCTTCAGATGACATTCCATAATCATTAACACCACCGACCCTCCTCCCCCCTCCCTTCCCTTTACCCTAACACTTGCATGGTTTATTTTCTTCGATTTTAGTACACAAACAATCCTGAAGGAGAGAACATTGTCCTCAAAAAATGTAAATTGTATAATCTAATAAAGTGGTGAAAATAAAGAGATTTGTGTTTTATTTTAATAATGTCACCACAAAGTTCAAGCCCTCTTTCAGAATAAAAAAATATCCTTCGAACTATTAAAAATAAGCACTTAGCATATGAGGGTCGCTGGGACAGCATTCTCCGCTTCACCTAGGGTTGCCAACCGTACTCTAAAATAGAGTATTGTACTCTATATCAAGTAGGCGTACTCTATAATCTATAACACTAATAGAGAACCCTCAAATACTCTTTTTTACACAACGTTCACTATACTAGTGCCAGTCACGCATATATGATGCACAGAAGTTATAATTTTAAAAGATCTCTAAGGCGAAATATTGAATAACGCAGATTTTATGCAAAAATCCACTGGAGAAACATGATAATTCGTATTTAAATATGACGAATTTGTTTATTTAAAAGAATATTGTTAGCAATATACGCTCTGTTGCCGTCACTTGAGCATTTACTGAGAGAGTCTTTTCGGTCATGAATGTGAAGTGGCGGGAAGAGAGGAAAAGGGCTTCATTGAAATTGATTAAAAATGAGCTCCTGATCTATGTAAACTCAGAGTTAGAATGTTTGGAGTCGTACAATTCTTTTAAAAACAATGTAAAATTGTTATGTGCAGCAAAAAGTAGTAAAAAATACCTTTTCAAAAATTTGAAATAAATAATACTCTTTTATATAAGGCTGTACTCTTTATTTACCTCCTTTGAAATCAGATAAATTCTATTTCTTCTAATAAAAGTTGGAAATCCTAGCTCCACCCTGTTTGGTTGACATCTGGTTTGACCCATCTTCCCTTTGTTTATCCGAAGGGTTTAGGCCGGTTGAACGATGTCTCGTGTCATCAAAACTATCCTTTCTTAGAATCCACCCGCGCCCTCGAGTTTAACCAATGTCCATTGTCTATTTTTCTGAAAGGGGTTGCTCGAGAAAGTCACTTCAAAAATGTTTCCGACACAATTGGACAATTTCCGACGGATTGTTTCTAATATAAAAGGCCGGCTCGGTCCTGCAGCTGCGGAAGACCCGTGCAGAACTCTGCCGCTCGAGCGATTCTTCCATGGCCATATGTGAAAATAATAACGCGGTTCGCGGCATAACCGGCGTATCTACATCATAGCGTTTCCAATTAATCTCTACAAGTAGGACCAGCCTACATTTTAAAATATAATTTGTCTACGGTCTACTCGCTTTCTATGGACAACCGCATTTCGAGATTAATGGCAGGGCCTGCGCACTCTATCCATAAAGTTTCGATTCCGTTATAATGGCATCAATTCTTTTATGGGAATTTTTTTAAATTTCATTTTTCGGCGGTTCTAATTTGGTGTCAGTACTTACCTACCCTTGCCAACTATTTTAACAATTATTGTAGTGGTATTAATGTTGGTTTCGCAAAATGTTCAAATTGGTTACACTGTTCACAAATATTCTGTGGTTCACAATTTGCGACGCCATTTTAATTTTTCAAATCAAATATGTCTTTATTTTGTGGCGATTTTGCTTGTTTATTTTTTTACAATCCCGCTACCACGTCACCGCCTCCGACATTGACATCCTCTGATAATATGTTTGTTTCGATATGAAACTGAATATTGACATTTCACAAAGGATATCTCCTACAAAAACGAAATATTTTATCGTCCTTTTGAACTGTCATACTGAAACCGAAAATACACGTGAGTGATTGTATTTTATATTTATATTAATTATATTTGGAATGTTTTATTATAATTGTGTTTGCAAGTTTATTAGAAAAAGTTATTTTACAAAGGAAAACTAATTTACATAGGGTATAAAAGCGAAGGCAGAAATATCCAAAAATTGTTTTGAATGTAGTCACAGAGGATTACTAATTTAAAATTAACCGAATTCTAGATTTTATGTATTATTTTATCCCTTCCAAAATCTTGTTTCCTATAAATTTACAGGCTATGTTTCCCATAAAATCTCAATACTGTTGACTCATTTGTCCAAGTTTTCCGTATGATTAAAATACAAAAAAAAATTATGGTTAATTATTATTACATCATTATCTTTGTATAACATGCATACAATTATTAATTAAGAGTTATTATTATTTCACTGCTGGTTTTAGAAAGAACAGAACTTCCCACTGACATGTGTAAATGATAAGTAAAATTATTATGTCTACAGATTCAAGTCCAAGGAGATGAATATTGGTGTGACGGATGAATATCTCAATGGAATCCTCAGAACCCAGCTCCAGCAAAGGAGATGAGGGTAAGAATATACAACTATAATCTATAACTAAATATTTTTTAAACAATGATTGCTTGTGTTGTATTTTTTTTAATACACAATACATACATTAATAAATGTTTACAACATGAATAAAATAAATTTAAATAACAGTACTAAAATATTAAACTAGTAAACTAAAAAGTAATTTCATAAATAAATTTACAAAATAAATAATTTAGTTAAAGTATGTTTATGTTAATAAAATTTAATTAAAGATGGACACACTCTCCCACACTTATTAATTTAATTTAATTGTTAATACCCATTAATTTAATTTAATTGTTAATAAAATTTAGTTAAAAATGGACACACTCATCTGTCATTTTCCAGCGTTGTCAAATTTAACAGATTGTATTATTTTTAAGGTTAAAATCAAGAAGAAGAAGAAAGAAAGCGTTGCTGCCTAACCGGTCTGTAGCAGCATTCTTAAAAATCCATGCAGATGTAAGCATCGACAAAGAGGCTTCACAGACAGTGGACTTTGTAAAATATTATTAGAAATGTAAAAATAATGTGCATAATAATATCGAACCATGAGTACTTTAGTGTATTAAGTGAAAAATGCAGTTTTGAGATATCGGCGTTAGATGTTATAAATTTCTTTATCAAATTGATTTTCAATTATTTGTTTTAGAATTTTTTGAATATTGCAAGGATTTGGATTGCCTCACATGCACCCATCGATAAACCTTATATTTGCTTATAAGGTTTATCAATGGGTACAGCATAATATAACTATTTTATTATATTTTGATTGAGACAAGGTTTTATAAAAGAGATAAATCATTTAGACCTTCCGACAAATCTGGTGTTTTTAGTATATCTAAAATTAGTGTTTTGCTTTCCTGAATGGGAACATTAATGAATGATCTTGCAATATCAAATGATACTAACTTTTCATTCAATATCTTTTAAGGTATTGACTACATGAAATTTTAATTGTATACTTTGGTTTAAATACGTTGGAGTTATTTAATATTTTTGTAATGATTGAAGTTATTTTGAATGTTGGGGAATTGCATTACATTGGGATACTGCTGATCTGATGGGGCTGTTTCCTTTGTGAATTTTGAGAAAGCCGTATAATTTTGCGATCATTAACACTGTTTGCCTTTTTTCCTTACAAATTAAACTTATGGAAGTTATTGTCCGATCGTCCTGATGAAGATATAATACAGTATCGAAATCATTAGACGTTTAAAAAAAATATGTGTGTTTTTTAACACTATAAGCATAAAAAATATTAAATCATTTGTTCTACTTTTTTAGTTTCAAACCGCTTGATCTTACTGACCGGTTATATTATTTGCAATGCATTGTAAATGATGTCTTATTGATATCTGTTCTTGTATACGCTTATTTAATTCAAAATAATTATTCTGAACATTGAAGTGTAAAATGACAATTGAAAAGAATACTTTTTTTGTTGTGTATCCAGAATAATTATTATGTATGTGTAATGTATATGTATGTAAGAATCGTTGAAAATACTGTCAACCCATTAGAATGTACTCTGTTTATCATATCTTCACACTTTTGATCATTTAGATGATATTCCTAACCTTTTTTTATTATTTTAAAAATTTATTCTTTAAATAGGAAATATAATAATTTTATATTTCTTTATATATACAGCATTACATATAATTATTTAAAATTTTATTCTAACTAAAGTATCACATATTTTTTTAGTTTCCTCTTAAAGTTGTTATATTATTTACATCTCTAATGTCCCTGGTAGTTTTATGTATAGTTTCGTTGTAGTAGTAGTTTTATATATAGCACTGTGCATGATTAAAATTTGTGATTTTTTTTTAATGTAATCTTTTCATCTTCTCTTGTTTCATGTTTGTCATGTTTGTGTTTGTTTTTTCTTAATACTTCAAAGATGTTGTATCCATTATTAATTTTATACATAAGTAGAAATAGAATTAAATTTAATTATTTGTCTATTATTGGTAAATTTTCTAGCACCACTTTAATTCTTGTGTATTGATTTATTTTTAGTATAATTCTTTATGCTTTCTTTTCGAGTATTGTTATTTTTTCAATTCTTCTTCAACCCAGAAATAGTATACTGTCGCAGTAGTTGATGTGGGGGACAATTATTGCGTTATATAATATATTTTTGCTCAATTCTGTTTTGATCTCTTCTGATTCTTTCCAAGGGTGAAATTCATTTTGCTATTTTTTGTTACATATTTTGTGTTCAATGTAAAGTTTAGTTTATGATTTATAATTGCTCCCAAATATTTTACATCGAATTGGGTAGGAATTTATTGCAATGTTTTTTTTAAATCAATATTTGTTGAATTTTTCCAATGTATATTTGTACTTAAAACAATCATTCTGAATCTAAAAAATATATTATTTGAATGTTACATTTTTTATCACATCACTTAAATAATATTAGTAATAATATTAACAGGCAATGAAAATTGACTACCACATGAATACGAAGTGTAATCTTATTTTGTATAATCATCACAAATCATTGATTTCCTTTATCTATTAAAATGGTAGCTTGTGGTGTAAATTATTTACTGATCAATGTTACATTTTATTTTCTAAAATATTAATAATTACAAAATATATAATATTGAATTTTTATTTTCTTTGCGAGTTTTGGTATTTTAAAAAATATTAATTCTATGTTTTTGAATTGAATGAATTTTAAATATGAACATTGTTTTTAAAACAAAATCATCTATTTTAATCTGAAATTATGTTCATTATGTAAACATATTCCTTCTCTAAACATGAGATTTTTCTTTTACAGAGAGGTACTGTGTAAAATTTAAAAAAATATGCTGTAACAATATTGACGAATTTAAAAATAATTGTCAGTTTTCTTTGCCAATTCTTTTTCTGACTCTTATTATAGAATTAGTGGATAATACATTTTTAATTAAATGTACCATCTTTTATTGTTAAACCTTATTTTCATTTTCAGAAACAAACAACCGTGTTCTGAAAATTGTAATATTGCTATTTCTGTATCTTGACAGTTATTTTATAACATTGTAATGCAGTTAATTTTGACATTTTAAGTTTGACAGATTTGAAATTAATGAATTCAATCAATCAGAAAGCTCTAAAACGTAAATAAACGAAAGTAAAATAAGTTATTCATAATATGTGAATAACTTAGCGTTTGTTTACGTTTTAGAGCTTATCTGATTATTTGAATTCGTTAATTTCAAACCTGTCAAACTTAAAACGTTAAAATTAACAGCATTATAATGTTATACAATAACTGTCAAGATACAGAAATAGCAATATTGCTATTTTCAGAATACGGTCTAAATATTCATTTAATTGAAATAAATAAATAAATAAAGAAAAAAAGGACAAATATATAAATAAATAATAATATCTCCCATAATCGCAAGATGTCACTTTGCAAATAACAGTTGCCATTCTATTTTGGTCTATATTCTGTGATTAATGGCGACTTCCCTCTTGCGCGTTGCAAGATCTGGAAGCATGGACCCTGCTGCGCCAGACATTGCTGCCTTCAAACCCGAGCCAGGGTCTCCAGTGGAGAGCGACGATGAAGGAGCAGGCGGTGAAGCGCCTTACACTGATATCGACATATCCCGATATAAAGCAGGAGTGCTCCAGGAAGGCCGACGAGCCCGCCGGTAAGTAATGAATATTCCGTGTATATATTAATATTAAATTATAGTATCACTCCTCAAGTATACCCATCTGCCGTTAATTATTGTCTTTATGGTTAGTAAAAGTTGTAGGCATCATTTTGTGAAGAGATATCAGTATTTTTTAAATATCCTTTCTGACGCAGCAGCCGACAGTAGCAGCATGGACAGCGCCGCCCCTGATATTGCTGCCGTCAAGCCCGAGCCAGGGTCTGCAGCCGGGAGCGGCGATGAAGAGCTCTCCACTGGTGTGGACATATCCTGCCCTGACATCAAGCAGGAGTACGCGGAGTACTCCAAGAGGGCAGACCAGCGCGCCGGTAAGTATATATGAAGAACATGTCATAACAATACGTTTTGGAGGGAATTTATCACGGTGTAGTCGATAGTCCTCATTTAAAATATGAAATCATCGAAAATAAAATTAATGAATTTTCGATATATTTTGACATTTTAGACGCTCTATCCATAGACAGCTCAGTCAGTGCAAATCATCGATAAAATGAGCATCGATAAAACGTCATTCCTTTTTTTATTTGGCTGTTGACTTAAATGTCAAAACGTATTGCGAAAAATGCTAAATTTTATAAATGAATTTTGAATTTGATTACTTTTTCAATGCTTACTAGGGGTTATTTATTGTTATGAATAACGCAACATTATTTAGAACTTTTCTGATAATTTTAGCTTTAATTCTCTCTTTCTCTCTCTCTTTGAATTTATGATTTTCTAGCTTTTGAGAAGAATAGTACGGGAGACGGAGGAAACTTGATCCTCATGGGAGACTAGGTACTCGAGAGTTACAGAACTACTGTGAACATTGTGATAGGGACCCTTAAGGCTCGAATAATCCGCGTGAGGCGCAGATTATGCGAAGCAATGCGCAAAGCGACCTTTTCAATGGAATGTCAAGGAAAGTAGCGGGAGTTCAAAACACTATGATACTATTGCCTGCCCAACATAACTTGGTGTGCGGCAAGATTGGAACTAAAACCCGCCCCGCCCGCACCCGGCGGTAACCCCTCGCCCTGTTCTTCAGTACAATTTTGTATTTGCTCGGGAGCTGTGACATCTTGATTACCAATATACACTGAATTATTATGTCCAAAACAACCAAAACAGCCCGGGGTGGTGCAAGAACAATTGCCAATGAAGTATCAACGTTTTGCGAAGCTGAAAAAAAATAATGGACCGACATTACCGTCTGACAGTTTGACAGATAGAGCGGCTACCGCGGAGCGCGCTGTTACCCGACCAAATTTATATTGAAGGCTCTTGACACTGGTCACCGGACATTCAGTACATTATGTATTGTGTAATAAATTTACAACCTGGCAACTTCTGTTTCGCGACAGGGGTGCCCTCACTCGCACGCCAAGTTATAGTGATGGCACTCTATATACACATTTATTACCAAAAAACACAGTCAAAACTTTCGCTACGTTCAAAACTTTATAACTAATCTCAGCCTAAATACTAGCAGTCCGACCCCCACATAAGTACCGCTCTCTCTATCTTGCTGGCAACTTATTCTAAAACTTGTGCGCGCGTTGCAAGTTCCCCCACGCCGGGCGCAGTGAAATGGTGGGAGATGCGTACCTACGTGCTTGACCTCTCTTCCATTTATCCCCACTTTAAAATCTACCAGGGCCCAAGGCGAACGGACCTCGGCAACTGTTCCCGTCTTGGTGAGCACGACTCTGATACCCCACTTCACGATCCAGTATGTGTGAGTTATTTATACTGTCTTATTTGTATGTCTCTTTTCTTATAGGGCCCTGCCCTGTTAGGCCAATAAATACAATGTTTGCCACACGATTCCATGTATGGATGGCCCATTATCTAAGATTATCAATATAATATAACGATCCTGTGCTGCCCCGCGGCCAGCTATACCTCTACTTTACCTGCTAACCACTTTCGGAACTTTCTCATGGCATGGATGAGAGAAGCGCTTTGTAGATGTTAGCATTGTAGCCGCAAGGATTTCCTGTGGTCTTGGCTGTCGGATGAGGGATGCCTGATCGCACATCTTCGAGTCCTGACGCCATGTGGATTCTGCGGTGAACATGGATGCGCGCCGATTACATGTGGGAGCTCACCCGGAAGATAGAATCATCACGTGATCACCCAAATGTAACATCTGCAAACGTGCGGCACCATGAATTTATGTTCTAATTTTGCATTTTTTTAATTTAGAATCATTTTAATGATACCACCATGCAAAATTTCATGTTGTAATTTTAAATTCTTTTTAATTTATAATCATTTTAATGGTACCACCATGCAAAATTTCATGTTTTAATTTTAAATTCTTTTTAATTTATAATCATTTTAATGGTACCACCATGCAAAATTTCATGTTTTAATTTTAAATACTTTCTGATTGAGAATCACTTTACTGATACCACAATGCAAAATTTTACGTTTTAATTTTTAAAATCCTTTTAGCTTAGAATCATAGTTATATTATATTTTATTTTGACCCGAATGGAGGTAGAGCTTTTATTTTGGCCAGCGCAGTCTGCCAGTGCCTTTCAATTATTTGATCTACTCCATTGTTCTGCCCGATGGCATATTAAACGTAATGCACTAGCGCGAATCTGCGCATTTTGTCATATTTCGGTTTTATTTTCTAATGCAAATCTTTTATACGAAGTGCATGATTATATTACTGTTTTAAAATTACTTCTTTTATTTATGTAAAATCCTACCCATGTACTCATCCCATGCATTGGTTTACAAATTTAAAGATCTGGATATGCGTCACATACTATCAAGTAAGAGCTCAACCTGAGACTTGTGTTATACCGATGAACTAGCTGGTGGGATGCATCTGTGTGCGTGAATATGTGAGAAATGCCACTCATCATGTCAATACCACGCCGCTATGTACCATTATGGCGCTGCAACTTGGGGCTTGATAAATTGAAAATAGTATGTTACTGTGTTTTTAAGTCTATATTGTGTGATAGCTGTCTAGATTGGCGAATCTTTCGCCTGGCGCCCTCAAAAAAACCAATGTGTGAGAGAAGTGCGTGGGTAGAATTATTTTGAAATTGTTTTGCAACTATGTAATATTTTTTTAGTGTTTGTGGTACCAGTGTTCTTTTTAGATGAATGGCATAATTGCTAAGTACAACAATATTCTACTTCAAATACGCAATAGTGATTGACCATTCTCCATCTGCAGTTTGAAGTTAATTTATTCTAATGACGGAATGCTTCTGACAACGGAAATTATTCAGGTGATGTAAATTTTTCATAATAATGTAGAGGTAGAAGTCTGAAATTCCATATGTGAAATAACTTTAAAATATTTAACTTTTGTCTATAAATTCAATCCAAATTAGTCGAGTTGCATACGAATATTTTCATAAAATACTGTCAAACGACAACTTGAAATTCTATAATATTGTGTAAATAAAATAATTGTGTGAAATGTGGACAACAATCCATATAGGTAAATGTAGCTGAAAATCTAGCAAAAAAAAAAAAAAAATTCAATCTATAATGAGACAATAACCTGCAAAATGACATATTTGACAATTGTAAAAAATGTGTAATTTATTCTTGGGTTATGAGATTTGATGCCTACATCATATATATAAATACCATGGAGATTCATAAATTTGCGTTTGAATCCATAATTACGTAACATAATGTGCAAAATTATGTTTTCTTTAAAGAGTAGCAAACTGTAAAAACTTTGAACTTTTCAGTGCAAAGAGCAGAGATCTGTCCACAAGGGCCACAATATGTGAATTTAGTGCGGAAAAAAGCAGAGAATTGCCAACTATGGAAGCCGTGCGGTGAGAGGAGTTTGCAGCAAAAATCATAAGTTGAGTACTGCACCATTATTTATATTTCGCTAAATAAAATTTGAGTTGGATTCGTGATTTAGATATTTAGAATTAGAGAAGCTGACATTTGAAATTTGCTATGTTTTTTTTTAAGCCGTGCAATTTAATGAATTTACAATGAAGCTACACAATTTGATAAAAAAAAAATTTTTTTTCGAAATTTTAATATTTGTTGCAATTAAATTTACGCATTTATAATTGTTAAAATGTGGTCTAAAAAGGTATAAACTGTAACAATGGAAATTTGGGTAGCGAAAAATATAATTGTCATCTTATCGCGGCTGTTTGGAATTAACGTTAGAGTTAAATTTGTTAAAACCGGTAAAGGTAGAATCAAATTTGAGTAAACCTACAAAGGTAATAGAAAAATTCCGGCATATAACATATTTGGTTGTATAAATCATTAAAATCTACCGGATACTCGCATATAAAGTTTTCTGAAATGTTATAAATGTTGTAATGTAGAAATATGTAAAAATTGCATAGTTAACGAATTGAACAAATGTTGCATGCTATGCCAAAATGTTGCAAGACGTTATTGGCAAATCAGACGTTAACATTGTCACCATTAATATGTAAAATTATTGTTATCATGTTAAGGACTTAGTTGTTAACAAGATCGTGGCAGCGGTCCGCCATTCGAAACCGAGCAGTCCGCTGATTAACAACTAAAAAGTGTTAGTGATATTCCCGTCTTATAACAACCAGTCGTGCAACGATATAATAATCCAGTGTATTTCAAACAAAAATTAATTTGATTGTTCTGTGCACATCTTTGCTATAAATGCAAATCATTTAAACATACAATCACTTCAAGTTTTAGAAGTGTACATCTATTGCAAGTAAGTTCAACATATAAAACATTAGCAATAATTAATAATGTTAACCAACCAGCTAAATTTTAATTTTTTTTTAATGTTTGGTTTTAAATAATATCTTACACTTAAACTCAGAATAAGCACGATAGCGCGTGTAAAGGTTTGCGCCTCGGCTAACAGATAGTGCAGTCAACAAGTCCTTTAACAAGTTTTTAATTATGCCTGAATTACCAAGTGGCACATCTCTATTTTTTGATTAGATTAAGTATTTCAATTATTAGATCTAATGTTGACATTGCATTTTACATTAAATAGCCTGGGAGAATATCATGTTCATAACAATGAAATAATATGTAAATTTCTTTTTGTACAGTTTTTATTTCGTAGTGCAATTACATCATAAGACAATCCCGTAGGGGGTCCATACACCTCGGATGGAATTATAACATTGTTAATTCGACTAGTATTGTGTCAATCTTAAGATGCATTTACATCATGAAATTTCTGTCGCAACTTTAGAATATTTTTTTTTTAAAGATCATTATATCTTATCTAATGTCACCTCATTATACCTATCAAGGGGTGTATATGGAAACCGAGATCAGTTTTTGAATGTTAGTTTTGAAAATTTATTTCAAGATTTGATATCTATGGAGGATAATCAGCTTGTTGATAACAATAAATTATATTTTATGTTTTCAAAATTTTTAGTTCACATCTTCTGTTAATATAACATTTTTATTTTTCAAATTTTTTACTTTAATAAATGAAAATATTTTTTCATGTTTTTAAAATTTTGAGTCAATACCTTCATTGAGCATAAACAATTTCTGTTTTCAAAATATTTTTTTACATTATGTCAAAGCATTTTTTATATAATTTCAAAATTTTGGGTTGATATCTTCATTGGGTATAAACATTTCTCTGTTTTCCAAATTTTTTTAGGTTCATATAGCGAAAGTATTTTTTTTGTTTTTTTTTTTAAATTTTGGGGTGAATGTCCGCATTGAGTATAAACATTTTTTTTTGTAGTCAAAATTTTTTACACTTTCATTAATGAAAATATTTTTTTATAATTTCAATATGTGGGTTCACATCTTCAGGCAGTATCAACATCTTATTGCTTCTAAAAATCTTCTTTTGACATTATTGTGTATTGAAAACATTTTACTTTAAAAATAAACTAATATTGGGTTAATATCATCATTTAGTGGAAACATGTGTTATTTTCGATTTTTAGGTTGTCATCTTCGTAATGTGCAAAGATTTTGTTTTTAAAAAATTTTTTAGACATCTTTCGATGGAAATTTTTTATTTTTAAATTTTTTTGTTGAGCAATCTTACACCTCCATTGGAAAATACATTCATAACCCTAGGTCAACCAGCTCTGGACCAACTTAAATCTCGTCCTAAAAATTTATTGAAATTCTATTCATGTATCATTATCGCGGATGCTTATAACATCACAATGTTTAGCCTTTAGCGTTTATAGGACTCGGTGTACATAAGTTTATTTTGTAATCGTGTCTTTCAGTAATTGGTATGTCCATGAAAATTATGGAAACATGCTCGAAGATTAGGCCTGAACCGAATTGATTAGGCATTAATATAATGCAAGTAGCACTTGTAAAATTTTCTTAAAATTTCTAAACAAATTTTTTTCTCAATAATTAAAGAAATTTGTATGTATTAACATATGAATTGTGCGGTTTGATACGGTGCATTACATATCGACCACATACAGATGGTCGTGGCATCAGGGGTGTGCGCGAACATGCCACCTGATGTTAATTTTACCAAAAATATTGCAAACAAATTTCGGATTTATAAAGTGGATTACCATTGTATAACGGATTAAGGCTGCGTAAGCGATATGTTTACGGATCCTGTGCTGTGCTTGGTGATTCCGACCCTGACAGCCTATGGGGGCCTATAGCCATATTCCTATTAAAATGTCAGGGCGGGTCATTTGCATGCATGGTGTGCCATGCTTCAATCTCTGGCCACTATTTTAGATTTTGTGGATGCTTTCATCTGCAAATTATCTTGGACAGGCCCGGATCCTGATATTCTAGGGGTTTTGTGTGTACTCTGTCTGGGAGCTTTTCTTGACCGTGCAAAACCTAACACATGGATAGGTATTGTGCACGTGTTGGGAGTTATTGATAGTCTTAGGACTGTAATTTAAAGTGGCCGGGGGGTGAGGGGCAACATCCTTGTATGCCTAGGGCGCAGCATACGGATCCCGAAACATCTACTCGTGTTCGCACGAAGATCTGACGGTCGGTTAAGTCCTACAAGCAAATCCTACATGCACAAATATCATATTGCATTAAATAATTAGATTTTTTTATTCAGCATGTGTAGTAGCAAAGTAGCCATACACGCTTGCAGACCTTGACGGCAAAATCAAGGGAAATTTCCATGTCAAGGACATATTAAAATTATGATTATGACGAACCATCGTCACCCCCCTAAAAAAAACCGCTATGTTTTTTGTTTAATCTTTCTGTAAATACAGGGGTCTTCCCGGAAACATGGAAGACGTCAAAAGTTACTCCCATACACAAGAGTGGTTCTAAGTTATCCGTAGAAAATTATAGACCTGTAGCTGTTCTCTCTGCACCAGCTAAGGTATTTGAAATTATAATAAGTAAAACCGTCGCTTCCCGAGTAGAGCCGTTTATAATTGATGAACAACATGGATTCAGGAAGGGCCGCTCGGTTGAGACCAATCTGATGATTTTCACAAATTATGTCACGGAAGCTCTGGACGCGGGACATCAGGTAGACTGTTCATATAATGACTTCGCCAAAGCCTTTGATACAGTCAACCATGATGTCTTATTGAAAAGGTTGTATGAGATTGGTTTCTCGGATGGTATAAAATTTATGGCGAGCTACCTCCAAAATAGGAACCAATACGTCTTCTACGGTCTATTCGCGTCAGAGTGCTTCTATACCTTCTCGGGTGTCCCGGGGACCTGGGTCCATTGTTGTTCTCGATTTTTATCAATAATATAAAAAATGTAATTTTAAACTCGCGCTTTCTGTTATTTGCGGATGACTTAAAGCTTTTCTTAAAGGTGTCAACTTTGGACGATTTTCATCTTCTCCAAACAGATATATCAAATATATGTGAATGGGGAAGACGAAATAAACTTTTGTTTAATGTTTCCAAGTGTTCGGTTACATCCTTCACTAGGGCCCAAAAAACTCTATTTTTTCGCTACAAAATGAACGACCAAAATCTGACAAGAACATCGAATGTTAAAGATCTAGGTGTTAAATTTGTAAGCAGCCTGACATTTCACGATCACATAGAGACGATCAGTGGTAATGCTCTGAGAATGTTAGGATTTGTTCTGCGTACTGCCAGGGTTTTCGAGAATACCCGCGTACTGAGAACTCTTTACAACTCCTTGGTGCGGAGTAGACTCGAGAGTGGCTCGATGATCTGGGGGCCACATGAGAGCAAGTACTCTCTTATGGTGGAGAAAGTCCAAAAGAAGTTTCTGAGATATCTCTACATGAGAGAGTACGGGCATTATCCTTGGCTTTACCCAACCGAGTTTCTCCAGGGTATGCTTGGCTACAATAGTTTAGAGACTAGAAGGAATGTGTATTTGATTACACATTTTTATCGATTGTTGCGCGGTATGATCGACAATACTGAAATTATGCAAAGCATTGGTTTGTATGTTCCTGATAATTACATTAGACATCGTCAGCATAGATTGTTTCACATTCCAATATACAGGACCAACCTGCCGATGGTTATGCCTGTTGGAAAAGCTACAGCTATGCTGAACAAGATCGCTTTGGATATTGATATATTCCATGTGTCTGAGGGGGTTTTCCGATGCAGGATTCTCCTACACCTATGACCAGATTGTACAGGTCACTTTTAATTGTTTAATAATAAATTAGTATTTTAATACACAATATGTATATGTGTGTGTATGTATGTATGTATATGTATATGTGTATGTATGTATACATGTGTTTATGTATGTGTATGTATGTATGTATATGTATATGTGTATGTATGTATACATGTGTTTATGTATATGTATATATGTATATGTGTATGTATGTATACATGTGTTTATGTATATGTGTATATGGATGTGTATGTATATGTGTATATGTATATTTTTGGATGTAAGTTAATAATATGTATGCATTGAACATAATGTTTGTAATGTACATATTATGTAATAAATAAAAATTGAAATTGAAAAGTTGTTTACACTGTATAATCAGTGCCACTTTAGGAACTGGGATCAGGAGTTGGAAGATTCAGCATGTCTTTCTATTTAGGGTCCCGAGATCTATGAAGATTGATGGAGGGTTCCTAGAGCCCTTATATATAGTTACGGTTTGCGTCTCGTAGCATGGTCTGATCTCCCGGGCCCGGGGACCGCCTGCGGGAATCCAACCCTAACTCCAATTGCAGTGACCACGCATTTGCGTGTAAGTCGCCTGTACTCTCCATCAACCTCGTGCATCTCGGTAGACATGTGGGGACACCTATGGGATACGGCTGGTCCATGGGTGATCTACTATTCATTCATCTGGTCACACGTGACACTTGTAATTTATACTGATGATTTCCACATCCTGATCTTATCACAGTTATTTTATCTTATACTTAAAGTTATATACCTTCCATCCGCAGGCTGTATGAATAGCCATATATAGATGCGGCCGGGACCAATACTGGTGTATGTGAGATATATAATCGCAAGTTATTCCATGATTTTCTGTAATGAATTCATGTAATGTTTTTTTCTTTTTAGTGTGTGCTACCACACTGTTGCAGTATTGCTATATTTTATGCTGATACATTTCTTTGTTCCGTGGTGAAATCTGATGGAACAGTCAATTATCTTAGGATAAATCGCCTATGGTAGTGTTATTTCGCAGATTGGTCGACACACCAGGTGTAATTCTTGCTCTATGGGGTGAATCGGTGTTTAGGGGTATAGGATCTAATTATGTACAGATATTGTGCTCCCACAATATTAGCGTCTCCATCGAGAGGGGAACTTTAAAAAATGTATATTTTCATCACACAAAAGGGCTAAGCTCCAACATTTAATAATGAAAATTGCTAAGTTTTTCACGCTGGAATATCAATCTTATTTGTGTATGTTTTAACTGTATATCATTGTATTAGAATCATGTATTTATATTATATATGATTGATTTCGTGATCTAATATTTTGTTTTCTTCAAATCTGTTTCAGGATGGGGAATGGTCAAAATCAGTATTGCGTAACAACTTCGACAGGTGTATGTCATAAATCACGGCATTATGACTTCTTTGAATTATTATTGTAATCAGGAGCATAGTTATTGCGACAACTTTGGATATGTAAACGTACTGGATTGTTAAGTGTGAAAACATGGTTCTTGCAAGCAATAACCATGTTTTATCGGGAGAAGGAGGGTATGTTACGTTGCAAGTAATCCCGCCATTAATAACGCGCCGCGGCACAAATTGATTTGTGGGTATCAATCGATTTAGAACTTAATTCGCCAACAAAACTAGGGTTAACGCACGGGCCCCAGCTAAGTACCGCTCTCTCTATCTTGCTGGCAACTTATTCTAAAACTTGTGCGCGCGTTGCAAGTTCCCCCACGCCGGGCGCAGTGAAATGGTGGGAGATGCGTACCTACGTGCTTGACCTCTCTTCCATTTATCCCCACTTTAAAATCTACCAGGG
This sequence comes from Agrypnia vestita, assembly GCA_016648135.1. NCBI lineage: Eukaryota > Metazoa > Arthropoda > Insecta > Trichoptera > Phryganeidae > Agrypnia > Agrypnia vestita. The sequence continues at coordinate 39,657 of JADDOH010012063.1, forward strand.
CCCAAGTCGGACGGACCTCGGCAACTGTTCCCGTCTTGGTGAGCACGACTCTGATACCCCACTTCACGATCCAGTATGTGTGAGTTATTTATACTGTACTAATTTGTATGTCTCTTTTCTTATAGGGCCCTGCCCTGTTAGGCCAATAAATCCAATGTTTGCCACACGATGCCATGTATGGATGGCCCATTATCTAAAATTATCAATATCATATAACGATCCTGTGCTGCCCCGTGGCCAGATATACCTCTACTTTACCTGCTAACCACTTTCGGAACTTTCTCATGGCATGGATGAGAGAGGCGCTTTGTAGATGTTAGCATTGTTGCCGCAAGGATTTCCTGTGGTCTTTGGCTGTCGGATGAGGGATGCCTGATCGCACATCTTCGAGTCCTGACGCCATGTGGATTCTGCGGTGAACATGGATGCGCGCCGATTACATGTGGGAGCTCACCCGGAAGATAGAATCATCACGTGATCACCCAAATGTAACATCTGCAAACGTGCGGCACCATGAATTTATGTTCTAATTTTGCATTTTTTAAATTTAGAATCATTTTAATGATGCCACCATGCAAAATTTCATGTTGTAATTTTAAATGCTTTCTGATTGAGAATCACTTTACTGATACCACAATGCAAAATTTTACGTTTTAATTTTTAAAATCCTTTTAGCTTAGAATCATAGTTATATTATATTTTATTTTGACCCGAATGGAGGTAGAGCTTTTATTTTGGCCAGCGCAGTCTGCCAGTGCCTTTCAATTATTTTATCTACTCCATTGTTCTGCCCGATGGCATATTAAACGTAATGCACTAGCGCGAATCTGCGCATTTCGTCATATTTCGGTTTTATTTTCTAATGCAAATCTTTTATACGAAGTGCATGATTATATTACTGTTTTAAAATTACTTCTTTTATTTATGTAAAATCCTACCCGTGTACTCATCTCATGCATTGGTTTACAAATTTAAAGATCTGGATCTGCGCCACATACTATCAAGTAAGAGCTCAACCTGAGACTTGTGTTATACCGATGAACTAGCTGGTGGGATGCATCTGTGTGCGTGAATATGTGAGAAATGCCACTCACCATGTCAATACCACGCCGATATGTACCAATTCACATTCAGCAGAAAAAGAATTTTCTTGTTCTCAATGTGATTATGCCTGTTCCCAAAAACCTAGTTTAAAGACACATGATTAGACATTCAGCAGGGTAACAATTTTCTTCTTAATTTGATTATGCCTGCTCCCAAAAAAAATATTTAAATAAGCACATGTATATACATTCTGGATGGAGAGAAACCATTTTTATGTCCTCAATGTGATTATGCCTGTTCCCAAAAAAATGATTTAATAAGGCACATGTTTACACATTCTGCAAAGAAACCATTTTCTTGTTCTCAATGTGAGTATGCCTGTTTCCGAAAACATAGTTTAAAAATCCACATGTATTCACATTCAGCAGAAAAAGAATTTTCTTGTTCTCAATGTGATTATGCCTGTTCCCAAAAACCTAGTTTAAAGATACATGATTAGACATTCAGCAGGGTAACCATTTTCTTCTTAATTTGATTATGCCTGCTCCCAAAAAAAAGTTTTAAAATCCACATGTAAACACATTCTGGAAACAAACCATTTTCTTGCTCTCTTGGGACAATATACATATCGGTTTTACATATTATTATCTTGTATTCTGTAGTTAATTGAAAACGATTGCTTTTTGTGAATTGTTATTAAGTTATAAATAAACTTTTTAATAATGTTGAAAATCCATGTTTATTCAAGTTTTTTTAATTTATGCTGAATAGGTAGAGAATTTATTTTATTTTATATTTTTAACAAACAGCTCTGTGGGATAAGATCCAGTTGGTGGATCAATGTAAAATCATACAGTATTGCAGATCAGGATTCGAAGAAAGACACCTTTAAAGATGAGGTAAACACATTTTACCCGACCTCAAAATATGAAGACAATTTTAAAAAAAATCTTTCTGTGCGAGTTGCACGGTTCTTATGAACTAGTGATCTATTTCATGAGTAGTATACGCAGCTTAATATTCTTTCAAGCAACAAGCCTGTTTAGCTTTCAATCAGTTTTATCACGAAAAGTCCATTCAGTCTTAAAGCATTTGTTGAATAAAAATATCTTGTGATTATACCGAAGCACTTTTTAAACTTTCTTGGAATAGAGTCTTTTGCACACTTAATCGCTTAATATTTCCACATGAAGTTTATTAATTATTTTTTCTTATAAAATAAATAATGTTCGAAGAGTAAGCTTAAGAAGAACGACATTATATTTTTGCGTAGGTTGTCAAAAAAAAAGTTTTTCGTAACATAAAAATATATTGCAGCATCCAAAAACCGTAAACAGATTGAATTGTTTGATTAAATTTTATATGGGTATTAAGAAAACTTAATTGTTCTTAATTTTAAAATTTTCAAAAAATATTCCTAATGCCTAGTTATAAATTGTAAATAATTCAGAATCGTTATTTTTTTTCAGTTTAAGGGTACAAAATTATACCTTAAGTCGTTGACCGGTCATCGGTTCTTCAACACCGAGAGGTCATCGTCCCGCGATATTTTTTAACCCGTGAGTGGCGTTATGAGGGTTTCCCTCAACAAATTTTTTAAGTATCTGGCATGTAAAGAATGCGTTACTATTGTTGCTTCCACTCCACCTGTACCTTCTGACTATTCCTCTGGGATGTTAATGCGACTAGAACCGATACATTTAGTACTCAAGCAACCGTGCTATGGAGAGCTACATGCACGCGCCTCGCAGCTGTGAGGGATTCCCTCATTGAGCCACTAACGACATTAATATTTATTTCCGAAGCAATTTAAAAAAATATTTATATAGGTTTTTTATTTATCCAAAAAAATTATCAATTTATACCTATGTGCATTCTTATACAAGATAAAATAAATATTTTACAGGGTTATTTGTAAAACATTAATAACCTCGCAGGGCTGTACTACTGCCTTGATTATGAGTCGAAAATGTTCAAGCTAATGTGACCTAATATCAATAGTTAAGGAGATATGCGACATTAAAGTTTGCATTTTTTTTTCAATATTTATGACTTATTTTTAGTAAAACGTTGTACTACCATTACAGTAACTCATATCGATTACGAAAAATTCATTCGTTTCAATACAAGTTAAATAAAATGATAACACCTTGAAAAAATTCCAATTGGAATGTTTTCCATTTGGAATTCGAAGGTTTTTATTTTTTTATTTGACTTGTATTAAAGAGAATGAATTTTTCATATTCGATATAAGTTACTGTAATAATAGTCCAACGTTTTACAAAAAATAAGTCAGAAATATTGAAAAAAAATGCAAATTTTGATGTCGCATATCTCCATAACTATTGATATTAGGTCAGGAGTTGATAAAACCACACACCATAGGGGGATGAGCGTTCATAATTTATCAGATCTTCGCCAGATAATGGAGGAAACTGTAGACATTAGTCGATCCCTGGATAATTAAAAAAATCTCCATGGAATATGTTCGAATCCGCCCAGAAGAAAAAAGGCTGTACAAAAAGGGATGTAATTTGTGTGAAATTAATGTTTTCGTTCATCCATCACTTTCGATTTGCTGACACTCATCAGAAGTTCACTCTGCAAGCATACATCGGACATTCTGGAAACCAGGCACTGCAGATCAGGTTAAGTGTTAGCCACTAATACTGCATCGTCTGCGTACCTAAAGTAGGCGGGATATGGTGAGTCCGTCCAATTTCGCTCCAACTTCTAGTTCCTTCATTTCTTTCATACAATTATCCATATGCAGGTTGAAAAGCCTGGCTTCAAGCCGCCCGCATCGACAAGACCGACCAATCAGAAGCTCGATGCGAACCACATCAATCGATCCATGAGACGCCCGATGCGACCGACGAGGCACTGGCCGCCCGCGAGCCGATGTCCTGGCTGCGCGCCGGTACCACGACCCCTCTTTCGCCGACCGCCGTAGTCCACTCCAAGAACCCATCGTACTCCGACCTTTATTTTTGTACAACTTGTTCATCAATAAACCAACAGTATAAATTAAATATTTCTTTGTCATGTCAAAATTTAATCAATTGTTTTATTTATCAGTATAAACCTTTGTCTCCATTTACCTGTTAATTAATTTATATAAATAAAACTAAAAAAATAAATAAACTTAGTTAAACTACACTTACATGTATTTTCAAATCCAACCGGGTTTTGCTACGACCGTAGCTTCTTCCGGGAGAACCTTAACTCAGTTAAGATTCTCATTTAAGACACAGTTAAGATTCTCCCTGAAGAAGCTACGGTAGTAGCAAAACCCGGTTGGATTTGAAAATAAATATAAGTGGTGTTTAACTAAGTTAGTTTTATTTACATCAATTATTATGTATCACCACCAAGTGTTTGCTTCCTTCGAAAATTATTAATTAATTAATCAATTATTGGATTCATCGTACTCTATGGGGTACGTAGGAAAGTTAGGTGTGTAGGGTTAAAAAGTGTCGATTGTTCATTATTAATACTTTGCAAGGCATTTCATTTTAATCTTTACTAGTAGGTAGGACCAGAATGCAAGGTCATTTTAAGAAGGTGTCTTATTTGGGTCACGTGCTACACGGGGGCAAATAACGCCTCCTCCGACTTAAACTCGAGGGCAAGATTGAATGAAGACAGGGAGTTTGTAGAAAACAAATGTCAGCTGCGCAACATCGAAGAGGTTGTGACATGGTTATCACTATCGCAGGAATTAATTCACGTTAAAGCCATGTATTCACTAGGGGACAAATCGCGAAACATTCCGCTCGGCATGTCGCATCAACATCTACGCTCATGTTTCGGGGACAATAACGCGGTCATATGACGTGTACACACCGGGACTCGCATATCTTGTCGCGGAAATGTCACCCGATAAGGTTATGATGACAGCTGCAGTACCTCATTTGGCGTAAACGGGGTTCCGCGCAATTCGAAATGTTTTTTTGGGTCGCAACTTCAAATTAACAAAGTTTTACTGTAGTAAATTGAATATTATTAAAAACAAGTTCCTTTTTGCAAATAATTATTGTTTTCCACACGTCGCGGAAATGTCGCCCTATGAGGTTATGATGACAACTGCGTATCTGTTTATGTTAATGAGTTTATCGAAACGTAAGAGGAGAAAAATGAGGAGAATGCGAAATTATTTACTGCAAAGAGAAAGAAGGACGGACATTCTATGAGATCTTCGATCGATACAGCTCGATGAGTTCAAGAACAATTTCGTTTTCCCACATTGTCATCTTGACAGATACAGCGCATGCGTATTCACTTGTAAACATACCACGTGGTACTGACGCTCCGCGTAATGTTGCAGTGAGCTCGCTCGGGTACCGTGCGCATGGCAACGTTGCCACGGCACGTAGAAATGCCGCGCTATGTTGTGCGCGACGTCGCGGAACAGTGCACGACGTTGCAACATCACGTAGACTCTATGCCGCGCGTGCTGTTGAAGGACAATTTGTCCCCTAGTGAATACATGGCTTAAATGACGCGAATCCGCATCTCAAAAATAGCTTTATGACCGGCGGGCCTTTTGGCGGGGCTTTCGCTTAGGCTTTATACCTACTGCACGTGTGCACAGCTGAGTGACAGACAAACCTTTTTCCTCGGAAAGAACAATGAATGCTATTAAGTCGGCGTTTAAGCTGGCTAATAAAAGTAATGAAAAATAATGTTTCTTCTAGCTTGTGTTTACTGTAAGGTCTCGTCGGGTTGGGAATACCGCACTTAGCGACAAGGATTAGTAAATTTTATTGCGCTCGGCTCGATGCGGCAGCCGTCTTCAAAGGATCCGAAACCGAATAATAGCGGTATTTTATTTGGGAAGCGATGGATTATCGGGAAATAGGCGATAATGCTCGGGAGGGTTGAAAACATTTGCGATGTCCGGAACCTTAAAGTTCCCGAGATTTGTATTTGTTTTGCCTAAAATGTAATATCTGCACGTGCACGTGCGGAACAAACAAAGTAGTTCTCCACAAGGCTATGCAGAGGTTTAGAGATATAAAACGATAGAAATAGATCGAAGATTATTATCCATTTCTCCCACATAAATTTTCTGATAATATAATGCAAGCAAGTACCAAGATAAAATTACAAATCCGCTATAAGTTAGAAAATACATATTTATATATATATATATATATATACAAGAATTATTGGTATAAAATAATGGTAATAATATGAACGTCTGTAGATGATTTTTTTATGTTAATAATTTAACTCCGACGGCATTGTAAATAAATAAATAGAATGTCGCGAAACAGGAAAACGCAAATACGCGTTTCTTTTGACCGACTGTAAATGATTTTAAATGTTCGTAAATATATGTTAATATGATAGTATATATGAGTTGAAGATTCCCTAGGCATAATTTCTAGTTATAATTATATTTTAATTAGTTAAGTTATAATGTTATGATTATTAAGTAATTAAGTATTCGTATTGTAAGTTTATTTGTATTGCAAGTAGATTATAAGCGCTGGTTATAAGTCTTTTATTTTCATATAAATAATCTATTTAAGGTAGATAATATGTCAATTTTATATAAAAATAATTCTGTAATGATTATGTGTTAAATTAATATAAATAAGAAAAATCGTTGAAATAGTGAGGAGCAGTTAGTGGGTCCTCAGTGGGCAGTTAACAGTTATCGCAGTCATCGGTGATCGGGAGTGAAATAAATAGCTGCCGTCTGCTATCGGACAGCTGGCGGACGAACCGAAGTTCAGCTTCAGCAATCGTGAAGCCGGAATGGTGAAGTGAACTAGATAGAGAGGTCGAGATCCGGTTGATTCGGAAGCAGCCAACCCCCAGGCAATGGATGCCGGCCCCGGCGCTAACAGGACCGCGAAGGTCCATCACCCACAAGGACGAGAGGTGGCTTTGGGAGCGATCCAAGCCTCCGGACGCAGACGCGAGATGACAGCAGCGCGGCGCGGCTCCGAGAAAGCCCGGCCCGCTGACTTCCTGGCCGGAAGTACCCCGGCTATTATGGTAGATAATAAGATTAGATAATAGATATTGATAAGGCATTTGTGGAATTTGTATGATATGGATTAGTATTAATTATATGTAAATATGTATAAAATTAAATTCTTTTTATTCAAATTCCCGCCACCTTTGATCAGTGACCATCTCCTACATAGTTTGTGATTTGATAACACCGCAGAGCGGCAAGCTAGCCGGAGATCTGCCCTCTGAGAGGTGGACGATCAAAACCCACCCAGGTGTAAATCATATCAAGGTTTTCGCACAAGTGACCTGAGAGGGCACAAAAAAGTAGGACAGGACCATAGTTTAAAAATATAATTTGTCTATTGTCTACATGGTGTCTATGAACATACGCATTTTGACGTTAATCAACAAATTAACGTTCCTTGGTTGGTGTAGCAGCATGGACAGCGCCGCCCCAGACATTGCTGCCGTCAAGCCCGAGCCAGGGTCTGCAGCAGAGAGCGGTGATGAAGAGCTCTACACTGAAGTGGACGTATTCTATTCTGACATCAAGCAGGAGTGCTCTGAGTACTCCAGAAGGGCCGAGCAGGACAGCGGTAATAAATTAAATATTTGAATCTATTTCTATCTGAGGTAAACGATACTTCAATGGTACAGGATTCATTGATAATCGCAGGCGCGCCATTCAATCATTCAGTAAGTTATCCGTAAACGATTTTTGATATGACACTTGGTACCTACCTACATAATAGTAATATAAGTAAAGCATATTCAGTAGACATACGTACACAGACACAGTTGTTCATAATTTCTCGAACTTCCTCATATTATAACCTCAAGAATATGGTCCCGTTGTTCATACAATGAAAATAAGTATTTCACTATGTCCTGTTAATTTAATCTAACTAAAATAATCGTAATCAAAATTAAACAAACCAAACCTAATAACCTAACCTAACCAAACCTAATAACCTAACCAAACCAAACCTAATAACCTAACCTAACTTCATATATTGCCTATGAAATGTCAAAATATGCGGTGCATTTTTCGAAACTTTACAGTGTAATATCTTATTTAATACTTTTTAAACGTAAATTATCTTCCATGTTGTTATTAGCACATTCAATAATATAGTGAAATAATCATTTTTGTTGTATATGCAATCAGTACATTTTAAATCGCATAATTCTATTATTTCCCATTTTGATTGTACGCACCTGTGTGGGGTGTTCTTTGGGTATTTAGTGAACCCTGTGGAATTTACTTTATCTATAGTTATATGCAGAGTGTATCAGAGCTAGCAGCAGAAACATGGCCGGTAGATTCCTGACTATGTTATGAGTCTAAAATGTTCAAGCAACCATGACCTAACATCAATAGTTATGGAGATGTGCAATATCAAAGTTTGCATTTTTTTTTCAATATTCCTGACTTATTTTTTGCAAAAAGTTAAACTATCATTACAGTAACTTATATCGATAATGAAAAATTAATTTGCTTCAATATAACTTAAATAAAATGATAAAAACTTTGTAAAAAAAATAACTTTTTTCAATTTTTGCAAGGTTTTCATTATTTTATTCGACTTGTATTAAAGCGATGAGTGTTAAATTCGAGTATGGATTAATGAAGCTTGCCATAAGATAACTGTAAAAATTTTCGTTTACGACCATCCAAACGTGCCAAAATGTATCAAGTATTTTCGTTTTTTCGCTTGTAAGAACAGCAAACGTTTCCAAAATGATTTCTAGAAATATGCAACATTATATAATGGGATTTTTTATAACTTTCTTTCATAACTTTCTTTCATAACTTTCACGACTCTTGGCTAATATCATATGACTGTTCAATAACACACGTGCTTGTTATAAATAATCAATGAATATAAAGTTTTTTAGTTTATTAAAATTAATAAGATATAAATGCATTATTTTAAAATTTTAATTAAATTTAACCTTCAGAATATTTTGAGTTTGTTCAAATCTTTCAGAACAGTGCTGGATTTTTGTCACAGAGACATTATTAATCAATTAATGTATATTATAGATATCTAACAGAGACGAAACTGTATTTCTTATGGGAAAGTGGGTATAGAAGTCATTTGGGTGTACATAGGACTTATGACCTATATTATGGTTGGCTTAAGTGATCACTTAACACAATGTAACATTCGCCATTTCCACCCATGATAGAATATACCATGCTTCCTAATTTTTGGAAGTTGTATATATATTAAATTGTGTGACAAGCTTTCACATATGAGTTGTAACCGCCTTTCCATGCAGCCTGTACAAAGGCATTTTCATTCCCCTAAATCTCCACAGATGTCGCTAATTTTCTCATTAGCGACATTAACGATATTAAAAATAATTACAGTTTAATACAGTTTCGTCTGTGGGAGATATCTATAATATACATTAATTAATTTTAACTTTATTTTTCAGGTAATCTTCGTTGTAGTGAAACAATGGGAATCGAAACTCAAAATTCAGATCTCAGTACCAAGAAATCCCTGAGACCCATCTTTAAAACGAATTTGCTTACTAGTGGGAAAATATTATCTTGTTTACAATGCGATTATACTTCTTCGGAGATTTCAATGATTAAGACTCACATGCTCACACACACTGCAGAAAAAGGTTTCTCCTGCTCTCAATGTAATATCACTTGTATGAAAAAGTCAGCATTAAAAAGACACGAGCTTATACACTCTGGAGAGAAACCTTTTTCATGCTCTCAATGTAGTTTTTCTTGTAGGCAAACATCAGGTTTAAAAAGTCACGAGCTGAAACACTCCGGAGAAAAACCTTTCTCGTGCCCTAAATGTAATTATACCTGTAGACAAAAAGTAAGTTTAAAAACACACGAACTCTCACACTCTGGAGAAAAACCTTTCTCATGTTCTCAGTGTAGTTATACTTGCACGCAAAAATCTCGTTTAAAAATACACGAGCTCACTCACTCTGGAGAGAAGCCTTTCAATTGTTCTGAATGTGATTATACTTGTTCGCGGAAATCTAACCTGAGAAGCCACGAGCGTATACACACCGGTGAAAAAACTTATTTTTGCACTCAGTGTGACTATTCTTGTTTTTACAAATCGAATTTGAACAGACACCTGTTTAAGCACACATGAGAGAAACCCCTTTTCTGTTCTGAATGCTGAAAATTTTCTAATCAAATTCACAGTTAAAGATGAACCTGCTTAGAAGTACTAGAGAGTTGCTTTCTCCTACTCTCATTGTAATTGTATTTGCAACCAGAAATCTAATCTCAAGAAGCACCTGCTCCATGATCTTTCTGAAATCTCCCGTTTTTCAATATTACTATTTTACAGTAAAGGTTTTCTTTCAATACATGTTTTCTAAGCATATATAAATATATTTTTTTTATTCTTAAAATAGGTAATATATACAATGTAAACTATCAGTGTATCAAATTTCTAATCAAAAGCACGTTTCACAAACTTTCTTAGTTTTTTCTTAAAAGTTTTAATATTTTTTTCGTCTCTAATATCCTCTGGCAGACTCACATATAAGTTCATCCCACTGTACATCACAGAAGTTGGCGATCTTTTTTTTTTCTGAATGGTAATCTTATTTTCATATTTTCTTGTACAATCGTCATGTTCATGTTTGTTTTTTATTATTTTTCTTAATAATTCAAATGTATTGTTGTGTCCATTAGCAAGTTTGTATATAAATAGAAGTACATTAAATTTAATTATTTGTCTAAATGTCATTATTTGTAGGCTTTCTAACATCACTTTGATTCTTGTGTATCGATTTCTTTTTAGTATAATTCTTAATGCTTTATTTTGGAGTATTGTTAATTTTTTCAATAGTTCTTCATTAGCCAGAAATAGTATACTGTCCAGATTAATGCAATGAGTCTTTTTAGTTATCCGTTTTATAATAAGGGTGGAGTTGCTATGAAAATACCAAAATTACCAGAACCTCAGAGCAGGACGACTCGATAATTTTCAGGATGAGAACCACACGCGGTCAAATGAATAATCTGGAGGGATAGAAGAGGTGGAGGTTGTGAGAAGAGTGCAAAAGAAGAGTAATATAGACACCAACGCATTTCCAAGTGTTGCGCACTAGAAAACACACACGCAGATGTGCATTAATTTATTTTAATATATTAATAATTACACCCCTGGTGTTGATGCGAAAATATCAGAAAACCTCAAAATCAGAGGAAAATTCACTGATTCCCAGGATGAGAACTACACGCTGTCAAAAGATCCATTTGCATCTCAAATGTATATAAAATTGTTCTCCAAATGCACTCCACGACTAAGGCCCGGTTGTTTCAAGTTCGATCAAAGTAAGCGGAAATACTGGCTTAAGCTGAGCTTAACCTCAAGGTCACGCGAAATCTCGAAGAATTGAGTTGTTTCAAATTAATAATCTTTTAAAATCGGATTAGGGGTGTTGCAATTGTGTAAAATAAAAATCATAGACAAATGCACGCCTAAATAATTTTGCATATGGCAGCACATAATTTAAATTTCATTTGACAGCAACAGACAGCAAGCAGATCAAAGCAGATGTTTCGAAACATGTCATCAACGGTTTGTTTTACTGAAGATTTCCACAAGAAGATGAAAGGAGACTAGTGGGCCGCATTACGCAACTAATTTAATGTTTTGTTGCTACTGTACAACAGATTTTCGAAGTAGATTCGAGAATACGAGAAAAAACGAAAAAGCGCCAGGAAGGTTAGTTATTGACGAAATTAAATGTTATCTTACCTATTTAGTGTTTGCAAGAACAATATGTTTTTATTTGATCTGTATTGTATTTCTTTAGTTTTTCTGTTTATAACCTTTTCTTTGTTTGCAGGTAATAAGAAAAGTGAATCCAGAGCCTACGACTGATATGCAGAATAAATTATATGTGGTTCAGTTAGATATTTTCAAAACCCAACTATCTAAAGAATCGACAGGAAATTCACGAAGTTGTTTTGGAAAGGCATAATGCCAAAAGAGATCTGGCTTAATTTTATTACAAGTTGTATTTTTTATTAAAATATTCATTTTCCCGTTAATAGGTAGGTATATAAAATACAATAAAATAAAAGAATTTCATACACCGAATATATTGTTTTATTACTATTATTCCGCGGACGTCCTCTGCTTCTGCTGCTTTCGACAAACAATTTTCCTTGCCATCCTTTCTTTGCTCATCTGTTCCACATGACCAAACCAGTGGCAATGTCACTGGCTCTGCATACCTACTGAGAATTCCGAGTTCGATTCCCGGTGAGGTCGCAATACATCTTTCTGAGTTTTTAAAAATCTAGGTGTTCTTGCCGGACCGCAATTAAAATTGGGCCTTCAGGCCCATTGTAGCATTAAAAATTGCTGTACATATGATTTGAGGGCATAGTCCCGGTCTCCTACAATATAGAAATTACCAAATCTGGTACCTAGTACCGTTTGTCGTAACTTGATATTTTGTTTGGACATAACGACAAATATATTTCTGATTTTTATAGTGCTCTTCGGCTGACTAAAATGTGGTCTGTGGTCAGCCATTGCTCTGGTAATGGCTGAACCTATCCTCAGTCTAAGAAACAGTATTCCAGATGCATCACCTACGCACCTTTCATCGATATAAATGTAAAATGATCAAAACCCGAGTGAAATAGAAACCTTGAAAAAAAAAATTGTCGACAATGCTATGCGGTAAAATTCATTTAGAGTTGCGGAAAAATCAATTTCTTCTAACAAAAAAGTATTGTTCGAGATCTAAGTAAATTACTTCTCCTGTTAAGGATATACTGTAGGATCAGTCGATCGTCAGAAAAGCCTGTGTCACCCTACATAATATTGTACATTTCGACACTTTGTATGTAAAATGTCGAAAAATTAATAAAAAAATATTTTATTGACAGATGTCAATTACATTGCGCAGTGCGCATGTGCGACTCTGACCGAGAGTTTAATCTAAAATTTCCGCTCAGAATTCTCTGACAGATTTCGCTTAATCCGATTTGAAACAACCCGTTTTTGAAAAAAGTACTAAAAATTTCAGTTTAAACTCTACGCTTACTTTGATCGAATTTGAAACAACCGGGCCTAAGGTGTATTGTCAAAATATTTTGAGTTTGTTCAAATCTTTCAGAATTCATGAATTTCATTGCACAGAAAAAGTGTATTGCTTTCAAAAATTCCGTAAAATCAATTGTAGATTTTCTCATTTTAGTGACATTAACGATATCTGTGGGGATTTAGGGGAATAAAAATGGCTTTATTTTTTATTTTTATTTTATTTTATTTGGGAAACATTCAGTACATTTTTAATTTTTTTTATATAATATCAAAAAAAATATTCGTGAGTATAAAATAAACTAAATAAAAAACAATGATAAAGAATGTGTAATAAATAATAAATATTTCAAAGATTTAAATTATGATAATGTATAAAATAGGAGGGGTGGGGAGAGGGAGGGAATGGGATTCAATTAAAGAAGTATGAAATCAATAGTCATAAATGAGATTACGGAGTTTCTTTTTAAATAAAAGCATATTGTCAGTAAAAATGTCTAGATTATTTGTAGAATTTATCATATTGTATTTTGAGGTGCAACGAGTAACAAAGCAGTTTATTAAGTAGTTAGTCCTTGCAAAGTTTGCGTAAAATAAATTATTTGAACGCGTTGAGCATTGAGTTTGTACAGGCCGCATGGAAAAGTTGTTAGAATGCATACATATAAAGTGTGGCATGTAATTCAAACATTAGGTCCTTACATATGAAATTGGCTTTTTGCCGTACTGGCAAATTTGATCTCAAATATCTTCTCTTTGGTTAGGAATTCCAAATCCAAATTTATACAGCTATTTACTCGTGTATTTGTGTTTTGAAAATTATAATTTATTTGTTTTTTCCTCAATTGTTTTTTTCTTTGCGTCACTCAGTTTACAAAATGAAAAACTTGAAATATCGCGTTATTTACGAGTACGAGTTCCACCGTGGCACCAGTGCTGCAGAAACGGCTCGAAGGATTAATGATGTGTATGGCGACGGTGCCGCAAAAGAAAACACAATGCGATTTTGGTTCCAACGTTTTCGTTCTGGAAATTTCGACCTGTAGAACAAGACCCGTGGACGGCCGGAGACCAAAGTTGATAATGAAGAATTGAAGGCTATTTGGAAGCGGAGCCATCGCAAACCACATCCAAGTTAGCTGCAGGCTGCGGTGTTAGTGATAAAACTGTTTTAATCCACTTGAAGCAAATTGGTAAGGTGAAAAAGCTTGAAAGGTGGGTACCTCACGAATTGAGTGAAGCAAATCAACAAACGCGCGTTGACTGCTGCGTTGCATTACTCAACCGGCACAATAATGAAGGGATTTTAAATCGAATCATTACCTGTGATGAAAAGTGGATCCTGTACGATAATCGGAAGCGCTCATCGCAATGGCTGAACCCTGCCGAACCAGCCAAACCATGCCCCAAGCGAAAATTGACTCCAAAAAAGTTACTTGTGAGCGTTTGGTGGACTAGTGCTGGTGTCGTTCACTACAGCTTTCTTAAATCTGGCCAGACGATTACGGCAGATGTCTATTGTCAGCAACTGCAAACCATGATGGAAAAGCTAGCTGCTAAACAACCGAGGCTGGTTAATCGCTCTAGGCCACTGCTGCTTCATGATAACGCTAGACCACACACTGCACAACAGACGGCTACCAAATTAGAGGAGCTTCAATTGGAATGTCTAAGACATCCACCATACTCTCCGGACCTTGCCCCAACAGATTACCATTTTTTTCGAAATTTGGATAACTTCTTGCAAAGGAAAAAATTCAACTCCGATGGGGCAGTCCAAACCGCCTTCAAAGATTTTATTGATTCCCGTCCGAATGGTTTTTTTAGTAAAGGGATCGATGAACTACCTATGAGATGGCAAAAGTGCATAGATAGCAATGGTACATACTTTGATTAAATAAATATATTATAATAAAAAATCGGCTTTATGTTCCTCCCATACTAACCGCCAATTTCATATGTAAGGACCTAATATATACAACTTCCAAAAATTAGTAGGCATGGTATATTCTATCATGGGTGGAAATGGCGAATGTTACATTGTGTAAAGTGATCACTTAAGCCAACCATAAGATAGGTCATAAGTCCTATGTACACCCAAAAAAAAAGACTTCTATACCTACTTTCCCGTAAAAACTACAGTTTCGTCTCTGTGAGACATCTATAATTAGCATTAATGTATTGTCAAACTGTTTTCCAATAAACCAAGTTTGTAAATTGTTAGTATTAATTCAACATCCTATATCTCTGCCTGTTCTGGCCTTGTTTGTCACACAGCGAACACGCAGTAAACACACCAGACGCCATGACGCTCAGATAGCGGGATTTTTTCCGACTTGACTCTTATCGTTATAATTTAGCCAATTTACCTAATACACTTGTGGTGGACCGAGACACATACACACAGATACCCGTGTAATGGGTTACCACAGATGCTGACGTCAAGTACGGCAGGCCGTCGCCCTCGATACAGAGGTTGAGACAAGATTGCTGAGCAAGGCAAGTGTAAGCCGGGCCGATGACCGAGTACAAAGGCGAGGTATAGCAGAGGGCATGGACTATCGGAGTGACGAAACGCACCTCGCTGATCTAAGCTAAACATTTATGCAAAGAGCCACATATATTCTGATCCCTGCACTGCATTCCATCCAATTCCGCGTGTATTTTCTTAACAAAGCTATACTGTTTGTCAGAACTCACCCAAATTCTTACACAATTATTATTTAGCATTTAGGACCCAGCGGAAACTAAAGTCGTCTTTTTCTCTACCCTCACTTTACTACTTTCTCCATCTTAATATGTATTATTTTTAAAAATCAGCGCCGTTTAACAAATCTGACCCAATTTCACATACTTATTCTTCAGGACCTTGCGGAATACACAGGCGCCATCTCCCCATTTCAACAATCATTCCCCCAGATATAAATGTAATACTTTCCAAATTAAAGTACTATTGATTCCAAATTATAAAAAAATACCACCCCTCTACCCACCCAATGGTAGTAAACGTATTCTACTTTCATATTTTCCTACTTAAATTTATCCATAATACTTTTCCATGTTTAGTTCCATTTTATTTTGCTTGCATCATGGTTCCATACCTCAAGATTTTTTTGTTTACAATGTTTATTTGCTTTGATAATTTAATCATTATATTTTATTGGGGAATTTTTTCCCCTGGGAAACTGCGTTTTTTAAATTAATTTCATTATTATTCAGTTGTCATAGTTAATCAGAAAATTTTTCTGTTGATACCAAATATTAATTATGAATTATCGAGTCTTCTTCATTTAGCCTTTTCAAGTA
The DNA here is from genome assembly GCA_016648135.1 of Agrypnia vestita. NCBI lineage: Eukaryota > Metazoa > Arthropoda > Insecta > Trichoptera > Phryganeidae > Agrypnia > Agrypnia vestita. The sequence goes on from JADDOH010012063.1 coordinate 56,036, forward strand.
GGGTCAGACCAAAGAGTAAAATTATAAACTATCTACGATCTACCTAGTTCTATGGACAACCACATTTTGACGTTAATTCGTGTTCGCTGCTCCCGATTCGTTTCTTGAGAGATCTAGCAGCATGGACAAGGCCGCCCCAGGTATCGCTGCCGTCAAGCCCGAGCCAGGGTCTGCAGCCGGGAGCGGCGATGAAGAGCTCTACACTGATGTGGACATATCGTGTCCTGACATCAAGCAGGAGTGCGCGGAGTACTCCAGGAGGGCCGACCAAAGCGCCGGTGAGGAAATGGAAATTCGTTTTTGATTAATTTTCAGGGATGCGAAATGCACGCACGTGATGTAATCGCTAAAGATGGGTGAAAAGAAAAAGTGTCAATTAATTGTACTATATGGTTTGGAACCAGTTCTTTTTGAGGGTTTGTTGCATGGTAATAGTTGAGTGGATTGATCTCAAAATAAAATATATTTGTGTAGCTTGAAGCACTAAAACACTTGTAAGTGTTCTAGCTTCCAAATTTTTCCCATCCATTTTGACATATGAGACGTTTTATCCGTGGTTAACACCAATTTACAAAAACCATAAATAATATTGAAATAATTATGTAGGTACTACCGTAGATTTTTGCAAAATTTGATTTATCGTAGTTTGAGTTAAGATTAAAATGAATTATAAATTAAAATAAATAAAAACACTTTTCTTTGTATTAAACCACGATTTATTATTGTGCCAACCGGTTTCGCTTAAACTTAAGCTTCATCAGGGCAACTTAATAACTGTTATTAAGTTGTCCTGATGAAGCTTAAGTTTAAGCGAAACCGGTTGGCACAATAATAAATCGTAGTTTAATACAAAGAAATGTGGTTTTATTTATTTTAATATGTCAAACCACAAAGTTATTGCTTTCTACCAAAGAATTATAAATTAATGCTTTTTCTTTGATGAATTTAAGCTAGTTTTTAATTTCTTATAGTTGTATTGGTGTATAAGTAACTTATAAAATTTTCAGTTGGTTGAATTAAACGAAAAAATATCTTGTATATTCGACTGGCTGTATGACATTTTGTGACGTTAGTTTGTGAAATAAGGCGGGGGAATTGCCCGGAGAGACCCCCATTGTTTGTTTTCATCTTCCATCTCGTAATATAATCCCAGCGAATTGCTTGATTTTACATTTTAATATTTATTTTCTGAATGTTTTAGTTCATAAGGTATCCCTGTATTTAGTTCTCGTGGTATATATGTTGTAGGTTCCAGCTATGCCGGCTGGGGAAGTGCGCAGGGAGGGGAGGTGCAGACAGGAGAGGGGTCTCCAGCCGGGAGCGGCGATGAAGAGCTCTACACTGATGTGGACATATCCTGTCCTGACATCAAGCAGGAGTGCGCGGAGTACTCCAGGAGGGCCGAGCAGCGCGCTGGTGAGCAGTTAGTTGTCTTCGATTTGCAATTCGTGAAGTGGATTCCGAAAATATTGCAAGAGCCATCAGATCTGACGGTGGATATATTTTTTTGTGTCCGTTGTTGTTTTTTGAAAATTTTTCCCAGCTGTGGAGCACAACGCATATGCTATTATTAAATTTTATTCCTTAAAATATAGGTATAGTAATTTACATCCAATTATATCATATTCAGTAAATTAAGAACATTTAAATTAAGTGTCTTCTTTTGATCCAGCGGGCGGACGCTGCATACAAGTTCTTTATTTAGTTTTCGCACCCACAGTTGTTTACTCACTACTAACTCAGTCTAGTGTTCATGAATTAAGTTTGTAGATCTCTATAATCACACATGTGAAATTAAATGTTTAATTTATTAGAGAGTTAAGGTTGTTATTACGGTCGATGGACATATTTAACTGTAATTTCGGATATTTTATACGCACCGTATATATTACCGAGAAGGGACACTGATTCAACCCTTGAGAGAAGTCGCAGTAAAGTCCGCCGACGTAACTAGTACATATTGCACACTGGCGACCTCTATAGTAGAAGAAGAGAACACTCCACAACAAAGTGCATACAATTTACGCCCTAGAAAGCAGCACCTAATCAGTCTGATCTCCACCTCCGCGGGTAAAGGTGCCCTCCTGATGACGTTGGATAAGTATCCAACGAAACGTCGAGATTCGCTTTTCGGTAATACATTCGGTGCGTATAAAATATCCGAAATTACAGTTAAATATGTTTAATTTATATGAGATCATTTCGCAATTGAGACTGATAATGCCCTCATAGGGCGAAGTGCGTCTAATAAATATGAATCAAGTAGAACTTGACAAGTATCTCTTAATTTACATATGTGTATGGTTTACTTCTGATGTTTTCTTAATTTAATGTAAATCTGCTTGTCAGGTAGCTATATTAGCTGGCACATTTTAATGTTACTATTTGGGTACGTATGGGAAATCACCGTCACACTGATTCGCGTTTCTTGTATCAATACCTATGCGAATGTGAAGAAATTTTATTATTTTGGGGCAAAAATGTTTTAGTTGAATAGTGTGTGAGTGGAAATTCCTTACGAATTTCTGTACTCTATAATATTCGAATTTCTTAACGAAGGAGACCACTCAAATATATTATTTTTGATATTAATAGTTTGTTGCATAGTTTGATAGCATTTACCATCCAACGTAATACAGTGCTCGCTTACATGGTTAAGTTATTAGGTATTATTTTATATTCTATTTTATTTATATGTAGTGTGTGGTGCCACCGTATATATTCAAGATTTTTAATGAAATTATTAATTAAAAGTAATCTGCATTTCCTCTTAACATAGTACTAATAAACATACAACAATGTTCATACAAAAAGTTTTCTCATTTCAGATCAAGGGAGTATACAATATTATTATTCGGAAAATCCAACTGTGTCACCGCCTGCCCCTGGAAAGCAGCCAGAATCGGAGACCGTTTCCAAAGGTAAAAAATCCTCAAGCAGGCGCCCGCTTACTCCTGCTGGAAAGAAGGTGTTGTCATGTACGCAGAGACCGTCCACGAGCAAGCAGATAGCTTCCAAAAGAACTCCAAAACTTTTTTCATGTTCTCAGTGCGATTATTCGTGCAATAATAAGTCAAGACTCAAGGTACATGTGCTTAGGCACACGGGGGTAAAACGTTTTTCATGTTCTCATTGCGATTATTTGTGCAATGATAAGTCAGGCCTCAAGGTACATTTACTTAAACACGCGGGAGTAAAACTTTTTTCTTGTTCTCAGTGCGATTATTCTTGCAATACTAAGTCAAACCTTAAGGTTCATACGCTTGGGCACACGGGGGTAAAAATTTTTTCATGTACTCAGTGCGATTATTCGTCCAATAATAAGTCAAACCTAAAGGTACATGTGCTTCAACACGCGGCGGTAAAACTTTTTTCTTGTTCTCAGTGCGATTATTCGGGCAATAACAAGGCAAGGCTCAAGGTACATGAGCTTAGACACACGGCGGTAAAACTTTTTTCATGTTCTCAATGCGATTATTCGTGCAACAATAGGTCAAACCTAAAGGTACATGAGCTTAAACACGCGGGGGTAAAACTTTTTTCATGTTCTCAGTGCGATTATTCATGCTATACTAAATCACACCTCAAGATACATGTGCTTAAACACACGGGGGTAAAACTTTTTTCATGTTCTCAGTGCGATTATTCATGCAATAATAAGTCAAGACTCAAGGTACATGAGCTTAGACACACGGGGGTAAAACTTTTTTCATGTTCTCATTGCGATTATTTTTGCAATGATAAGTCAGGCCTCAAGGTACATTTTCTTAAACACACGGGGGTGAAACTTTTTTCTTGTTCTCAGTGCCATTATTCGTGCAATAATAAGTCAAGCCTCAAGATACATATGCTTAGGCACACGAGGGTAAAACTTTTTTCATGTACTCAGTGCGATTATTCGTGTAATATAAGGTCAAGCCTCAAAGTACATGTGCTTGGGCACACGGGGGTAAAACTTTATTCATGTTCTCATTGCGATTATTCGTGTAATGTTTACGCAAATTTTAAACGGCATGTTCTTAAACACACTGCGGTTAATTTTTTTTCATGTTCTCAAACCGATTAATCGTACAATCAAGCCTCAAGGTACATGTGCTTAGGCACAAGGGAGTAACACTTTTTAGATGTTCTCAGTGCGATTATTCGTGCACTTCTAAGGCCCGGTTGTTTCAAGTTGGATTCAAATAAAATTTATTTTAAAGCATAGATATTTACGGAAACGGATCGTTTGATTGGTGGAAAACGCAAAAATCTATACTTTGATCGAACTTGAAACAACCGGCCCAAAGTCATTCCTCAAGACACATGTGGTTAAACACTCGTGGGTATAGTATGTACATGTATCTAAACAAAGAGCGGTAGAGAACATAGACGCAGAGCATGCCAAGTCACATAGTCTCTTGGGGTCGCTGTGAAAATATGAGATCTTTAGAGGAGAACTCACCGATTCCCGGAACGAGGACTACTCGCTGTAAAGTAAACAATTTGCATTCAAACGTATACAAAATCAGGAAATAACTCTGAGAGACAGTGCCTCCGAAGAATGGTCACCTTTCCACGACCAATACCGGCGGGAATAGCCACTGCCGAAACACAATAAGCGCCGCGCCGTGTCCTCCAACTCAACTACGCTAAAATTATTATTAGCTGTTCGATGGAGTCATTGATCTGCGGAATAATTTAAATTGTGCATTTAGAAATTTGTTTTTTAAATTGCATTAACTACATAGAATCCACACACAAAAAGTGTAAATGTGTTTTAATATAAATACAATTTTTAAATACAAAGTGCCAATGTGTAAAATTGATTTCTACTTATTACTGGAAATAAAACATGCCCCACCCCTTGCCACGCAGTCACACAGCCGAGCCCCATTGAGAGGATTTACGTGATATCTTTCACTTCCATTCTATTATAAATATACCTATAAAAACTTTTGTAGGCAGAAATAAAAATCTGACCATAAAAAAAATAATTCTACTTAAATGTAAAAAAAGTAACCCTAAAAAAACAAAATTTTACAATACTCCTTTTCTCATTTTCGGGTTTTGTGTCTGCCATATGCGTCGGAATCTCCATACAACTTACTGAGCTGTATGTAAAAACCATTAAAAATTTGAAAAATCCATAATTATACCGTAATTATTTTTTTTAACAAAAATTTGATAGATCTTCTTGATCGTCGTCACGAGTCTACTTGCAAAGTTTCAGCTCGATTGGATCACGGGAAAAGGCTTAAAAATCGATCCAAAGTTTTTTCGTCAGACAAGCAGACGCCACGACTTAAAATCAAAGTAAAAAATAAGTTGACCTATTGATACGGATGTATCGAGTAGACTCAGTAAAAGACGGCTCGTCGATGAACAAATATGTTTAAAAAATAAGAAATATATGCAATGAACAGTACTAGAGCTATTAGTATGGTAAGAATGTCATAGATATCAGGGTTCAAGGTCTCGGAACTATATTCTTAAACTATCACCAGGGGGCCTTGGGGAGCGGTGGTGGCTCAACGTGAGGCGGCCAGCCGTGAGGGAGGCGGCGGCAATGTCAAGTGACTTGTGTAGCCTGAGTAAGTACCGTCGTTCAGAGATCTTAATGCCTAACCGCGGCACACCCGGTGGTGCCCGAGTGATCAGAGTCGTTTCATCGCCTGCAAGAAATTCAGCGACCATGGTGCCTGACATTTTGTGACACCGCTATTATTATTTGTAGTTCATCCACACCCGCTTTTGACCGTCTTACAAAATATATTTTGTATTCATTGGGTTATTTATGAGGATTGAAATGAGTATCTGCTTATCATTAATATCCAATAAAATGTTTCAAAAATAAGTTACGCTTTGTTCCGGGACGGGAGTATTGATATTGCAAGCAGGACCGGACCATAGAGTAAAAATACAATTATTTTATGTCTACCTCGTTTCTATGGACAGCCGCATTTTGACGTTAATGGCAAATCGTCCTTCATGTTTGCTGCTCCCAAATCGTTTCTGGGGAGATCTATAAACATGAACCGCGCTGGAGATGTTCCTGCCGTCAAGCCCGAGCCAGGGCTCGCTCCCCATGATCCATCATACTATTTATTATTGCTGATATGCTTAGAATAACTTGTAGACATCATTTTGTAAGAAGGTGTCAGTATATTTAAAATAAAATATACCTTCAGCTGCCGCTAGTGCCGGCATGGGTCCTGCCAGCTCTGCCGGTCCAGTCTAGAAGACCGAACCAGGGTTTCCCGGAGGTGATGCAGCAGTCAGCTGTATACCCCATCTCCGCATCAAGAAGGAGAGATTGGAGATCTCCGAGGATCCAGAATCCGAGGAGCAGGACAGCATTAATTACAGTATTTAGATTTTTTTCCCATTGTTATTTTTGAGATCTTTTTTGTGGATTATGTTTGACTAAAGGTACTGATACACATGCTTATTAGTGGCACATGAGCATGCGCAGTATTGACCTTCTTTAGCCCTTGCTTATTAGTGGCATGTGTGTACGCACACTGCTAGTAATAAGCATACTCATTAGTGGCAAGCTCAAAAATCAACTGCCGGTTGATTTTTGAGCTAACAGGGCATGCTAGTTTTGAGCATGCTAATGAGCATGCCAGTAATAAGCATGTGTATCTGTACCTTAATAGCCAACAACCGCCAGACTTAAGTTATATTATCAATCCTGAAATATTTTCTGTAGATGTAGCTACACTATAGTAGGTAAGAAGGTTTGTACATTATGGGTTCGGGTGATTTTGGCAGAAAACAGGAAATACAGGCGCAAAAAATGAGTAATTGAAACATGTCTACATATACGATGGCGCAATATCACTTTTCAATCGCACAGAGTAGTTGTGCAGTGGTCGCATACAGACAATTAAAAGTAAGGCAATTCAAATTAATGCTGGTAATATTATAACTAAGTTCTGCAGGTTAAGTGTTATTTTAAATGTGACAGCTGTTTCGGCTTGTAAGGTCATTATCAAATTGTCTAACTGTTATTTTAGCTGTTATTCTATCTATTATTTTAAGCCGATTATTTTATTTGATGATTAATTTATTTGAAAATTCATTAAAAATAAACATGGAGTTATAATATTATTTTAAAAGTTAGTGCCTATAATTCAGTTTGTGTCACACACATTTACTAATTTTTTCATCCAAAGGGTTCACATATTAAATTTAAGCCAATCAACTTACCGAATACATCAAAATTTTTTTTTAGATTGCATAAAGTTTGCGCATATTTCACACCATCTTCAAAACCTTCACTGGCTTAACTATTCACAGAGGATTGAAGATAATTTATGCCTCACAATATTCAAGGCTATTCACAAAATGGCCATTCAATACATAACCGACTTCTGTATTCCATTTTTTGCAAATAACTGACAACTAACACATGCTCAGCATTAACATTTAATACAAATAGGATAATAAAGTAGATCGCGTCCGCAAAACTAACTTCGGTGACCGTGCTTTCGCGGTGGCTGGATCAAAGTTCAAAAAACAACACAGTTCAATCATATAAAATCCTATAGGATCAGACCGTTATAGCACTACCTTATGTTTTCCACTCCTAGTATGCACTCTGCGAAAATACCTAATTCTTCCAGACACTCCCAACTATTATAGTATTTAACGTTAATTCCATTTTCTGCTTGCCATTTACTGAATAAATAATATATTAAAATAAATATATTAAAGAAAACACATTATTATTGTGAAGTTGCAATTTCAGAACGAAGTTCTGTGAATTATTAATCAATAAATGAAGACATACAGAAAAATCAAATTAACGAAAAAATATTTTATAATCAAATAATTATATATATAATGTGTTTTATCAAATGTTTCCAAAAATTTAAATTAAAAACAAATAATTTCTGCCGTCCTCTAGCGGTAGCTGCACAAAGGTATTTGTGACTTTTGCATTATAAAAAGCGGATTGCTTTAAGAATGTTATAAAAATATTAATAAATTAAAACGAGAATGCATATAAAGTCGAAAATTTTTCTTTAACTTACCAAACTGCCGTGGCGACATTGGATAACGCGCCATTCCCGGATAGAATGGAGGTCCATTGATTCGAGTCCCGTTAGCAGTTAAAATTTTTTTTTCGTTTATCAGATTTTTCTGTATGTCTTTTCTAATTGATTAATAGAAAATTTGTTTACTAGTATATAAGTTTTGTAATATTATTTTTTTGTGTGTAAATCTGCCTTGAGATGAGTGAGTACTCACGAAAACCAATTATTTTTATTGTAAGTATGATTAGTTCAAGGAGTATTCTGTTTGATACTATAAAGAAAAGAACGAAAATATTTGACTTGTTATAAATACATTTATTTTAAATATTAATTATGATTAACTTAATATTTCAGATAACCTCCGTGTTAGTGATATTGTACAAATCAAGATGCAAAATTTAAGGAAACTATCTGACTGTAGTACTAAATCGCAGAGACCCATTTTTAAAAAAAGAGATGGGTGGCAATGGGAAGATGTTGACTTGTTCACAATGCGATTATACCACTCCTAAGGCCCGGTTGTTTCAAGTTCGATCAAAGTAAGCGGTCGATAAAAGCATAGATTTTTACGAAAACGTCTGATTGGTGGAGACCGTAAAATTTCAGTTTAAACTCTACGCTTACTTTGATCGAATTTGAAACAACCGGGCCTAAGATATCAAGTATCAAGACCCACATGCTCGTGCACACTGGAGTGAAACTTTTCTCCTGCTCTCAGTGTAATTTCATTTGTTCGACAAAATCAAATTTAAAAAGACACGATCTCACACACTCTGGGGATAAACCCTTCTCCTGCTCGCAGTGTAATTACGCTTGCTCACAGCTAGTGAGCTTGAAAACACACTTTCTTACGCACACTGGAGAGAAACCTTTCTCTTGTTCTCAATGTAATTATTCTTGCTCGCGGAAATCTAGCTTAAAAGGCCACAAGCGAAAACACAAGGGCGAAAAGTGTTTTACCTGCACTCAATGTGATTATTCTTGTTCTTATAGATCTAACTTGAAGATACACATGTATAAACACTCTGGAGAGAAACCCTTCTCCTGCTCGCAATGTTATTACGCTTGCACTCAGCTAGTAATCTTGAAAACACACTTTCTTATGCACACTGGAGAGAAACGTTTCTCTTGTTCTCAATGTAATTATACTTGCTCGCGGAAATATAACTTAAAAAGCCACGAGCGAAGACACATGCGCGAAAAACGTTTTTCATGCACTCAATGTGATTATTCTTGTTCTTTTAGATCAAATTTAAAGACACACGTGTATGAGCACTCTCGAGAGAAACCCTTCTCCTGCTCTAAATGTAGTCATTATTTTTATAAAAGTATAGACTTAAAGTCGCACCTGCTCAGACATACTGGACAGAAGCCTTTCTCGTGCTCAATTTGCACTCGCTCATACACTCTGGAGAGAAGCATTTTTCATGTTCTCGATGTAGTTTTTCTTGTAGGTTTAAATCAGTTTTTAATAAGCACAAGCTTACACACTTGAGAGTCAAACCTTTCTCTTGCTCTCAATGTAATTACACTTGCTCTTTGATAACGAACTTAAAAAGACACTGTCTTACACACAGTGATGAGAAACCTTTCTCGTGTTCTTAATGTAATTATTCTTGTGTACAGAAATCTAGGTGTAAAAACCACGAGCGAACATATACCGGTGAAAAATGTTTTTATTGCGCTCAGTGTGATTTTTATTGTTCTTACAAGTTAAGCTTAAAATACACATGTATAAGCACACTGGAGAGAAATCCTTCCCCTGCTCTAAATGTAGTTATTCTTTTTATCAAAAATCACACTTACAGATTCACCTACTAGACATACTGGGGAAAAAGATTTCTCGTGTTCTCATTGTAATTATACTTGTAACCAAAAAACTAACATTAAAAAAACACCCGCTTAAACATAACTTGTAGAAATCACCCTCCTGATCTGGATGTAATTCCTCAATATGCTAGGAATCCCCCAACATAGATTTTCTAGGTCGTTTTAACTTTGCCCAAATTTATGCAAGGCGTCTCCTCAGTTATCTGTTTAATAATAAGGAATCCTTGGATTTCTATAGAAAGTTTTATTTTTATAGAAACCTGAAACCTGGTTCTGAAGAAAGTGCGAGAAAAGCGATCTACAATAGTGTTACGTGAATGAAACTCGCATTTCGTAATTTATCACTCGTAAAACAAACCTTTATTATCGCTTCAACATTTTATCCGGTATTTTAAATACCAGATAAAATGTTGAAGCGAAACTCAATACTCTTTTTAAACCAAATGAAACGCTTCGCTTTTGTCTCGCTACTTCGGTAAGAACTTCTTGAAAAACTTCGCTTTCGAATTATCTGTTACTTCATGACTAGGCACACCGGCCCGTCGTTCTGCGCGCATGCGCCTTCGATTGTTTTCGGCCGTCAAACGTCAACGGACAGCTCGTTACAATAGACACCTCCGAAAATCCAAAGTGCAGTAGAGAATACAGATTCAGAGAGCCTCGGACATATATTCATTATTTTTCCATACTAGTATGATCAACACGCCGTAAAGGATCTTACCTCTAGTCGCAGAGATTCCCGGGGTTGCTGTGAAAATACCAAAAATATCAAAACCTCAGAGGAGAACTCGCCGATTCCCAGGATAAGGACTACACTCTGTCCAAAGAGTCATTTGCTTCCCAAATATTTACATAATTAAGAAATACTTTAAATAAGAACTCTGATAAATTGTGCCTTCAAAGAATGGTCAACTGTTCACGACATTTTACAAAATCAGTTTAACCATTCGAAGACAAAATTTAAAATGCTGACGTGTTATTTTATCGGAAATTGCATGTGCCGTATATTGACACCCTTCGGTTTGTTTTTCAAAAGTGACGTTTGAGTTTTGAGGTACATAAAATTCTAATATTGGTTGTGAATAATATTAGATTGTATTCTGTTGTAAATTTTATTGTGTAATAAATTATAAACTTGAAAACGCTGAGAGCTTTAATTTAGTTTCATTAACCCCACATCACTTAACATATTTTCAAGTCAACATATGTCACTAAATATTAATCTGACAGAAGAAGGAAATTAAATTTCAATATTTTTTCATTATCATATTTAGTAGTAAAAAGTGGCTTCCATTAGACAAGCAGGTAGTAAAAGTTACCTGAAAACTATTCTAAAACTAACTAAAGTGATTCATTGCAAACTGAAACAATGAGTTCACCGTGGATGGGCTTGGTGCAGGAGCCAAGAGGTTATAATACAAAGGGTGGAAATCCTGACGGTGATCTGAGCCTCCAACGGTGATTCTAGCAACTACACTTCTAATACGTTGCTTAGGCCCGGTTGTTTCAAGTTGGATTAGAATAAAGCATAGATTTTTACGGAAACGCATCGTTTGGTTGATGGAGAACGCAAAAATCTATGCCTTAAACGAACTTTTGCTTTAATCCAACTTGAAACAACCGGCCCTTAACAAGTTCAAATCTGGCCTTATCCTAAGGTGCCCCTTCTCCTCTACATGATGGATCACTAATTTGCCCACTTATGGGGCAGGGTGGCTCGCGCCGGGAACACACCAATAATTATAACACAGAATATACGTTGGAGGTACCTAATGTGTAGTGATCCGGGGGTAATTTCAGGTAAATGAGTCTAGAATTGATTACAAGATTGAATGTGAAATAGACTTAAAAGTAGTTAATAATATTTCACCGACATACAGTTCTGCGTCGCTCTAAATGTCGGCCAATTGAAGACATGATCGTGGAAGCGAGATTGAGATGGACGGGACACATGTTACGCATGGGCGATCACAGGCTTCCGAAGCGGGTCTTATATGGGGAGATGGTGGGCAGAAGAAAGGCCGGAGGACAGTAGAACAGGTACAAAGACTGTCTCCGAGAATCGCTGAGCCTATCTGGAGCACCCGAGAACTGGGAGCAGCTGGCACAAGATGAGAATTCGCTCTTGGGCTGATGGTGTAACGATTAAAAAATGAGCAGCGACCTGACCCCTTCCTATGTGAAATATGCGGGAGAGAGTGCGCCTCTCGAATAGGGCTATTTTCCCATCGCAAAGCTCATGAGAGGCGCGGGGATCCTCTATCACGAGGCCTGGCTACAACAACAACAACCATCATGGTCGTGTGAAGACACTAGCCACGTGGGCAGAGTAGTGGACCTCGTTTTATAGAGTTAACCAAGACCACTGTATGTAGAGAGATGATATTTCAAGTGTGGGAGAGTGATACGTACTTTCTGTTATTTACTGCATTACAATTATTCTAATTTATCTTTATTTTAAAAAGACTGTAACACAGTGAAAAGTTTGAACGTCACAATTCTTATTGTAAAAAAGGCACAAATGTGCCCAATGGCAGAGTGCTTACATAAATATTTTCCCCTGGCAACCCAACTAGCATTGGACGCGTGTAAGTCAGTGTAAGTCGTTTGCGTAAGAAGTGCGTGAGCAACGAACCTAATTATAAAATTGACATTTTTGATCTGTTGACAATATGTTCAATATGTAGATTGAGAATTTAAGGATATTCCTATTTAAGACTTTTAGCGATTGTGAAAGGAATTCATCACCTAGCGACTAGACATCTGACACTTATTTTATTTCTAATAAAACTTATCCATAAACTGACTTTGAGTTATTTTTGTTGATAATGCTCAGTATCTTTGATAAATTTGTAGCGGTACCCAGGTGATCCTTGCCATGTACCTACCTGCCTCCGATAACGAAGATTCTTTTTTACTCCCTTTATATTAACTCGTGGCGTCTGCTTGCTTGCCGTCAACAAAAGTTTTAATCGATTTTTGACCCTTTTCTGTGATCCAATCGAGCTGAAATTTAGCAAGTAGACTCGTGGTGACGATCAAGAAGATCTTTCCAATTTTCTTTAAAAAAATTAATAATTATAGTATAATATCGGATTTTTAGAAATTTTATTTCAAATTGGAATAATTAAAAAAGTTTGATTACGGCGGCCCGATAACGTCGCGGAATATTTTATAAATTTGAATTACTCCGTCGGTATGCATAATAGGTACTTCACTACGAATTTCGTAAATCTAAATTGACTGACAAATGTTTTGAGAATTTAATCTTCCAAGCATAAAGTATTTTATCAAAGCTCAAAACATCTGACATTTTAGAAATATACTGAAATTACTGTAAGTTTAGTGTTATATGTTATGTTATATGTTTTAATTCGTCTTTTTAATATATGTTATATTTTACAAAGAAGGGGAGTATAATAAAAACTTGGTTTTTATGGGTTATTTTTTTATTTGGTTAATATAAGCAACATATAATATGAGTGACTTAGGCCCGGTTGTTTCAAGTTCGATCAAAGTAAGCGTTCTTTTAAAGCATAGATTTTTACGTTCTCCACCAATCAGACGATCCGTTTTCGTAAAAATCTATGCTTTTATCGACCGCTTACTTTGATCTAGCGAAGGGAAAAACTTCATTTCAGAATGAAGACTTCAACACGCACACGTTCACCAATTTGAACACTACAATGTGTTCGCTTCATTTGTAGTCCTAGTCGGCGAGCGGCGAATGCTCTTTTAGTACAGAGCGGAACCTTCGCTCGCGAGCGGAAAGCTCGCGGGCGCTCTAAGCTCCGATCTCCGATACACCGGATCAGTCGTCCTTGACGTGTCGCCGCGAGCACTGGTTGTGGCGGGCGCGACGCGCGAACACGAATGAATGCATATTTTACTCTAGTTTTTGATGTCGTGTTTATATCACGTGACTCATATAGAATTGCGTGCCATATACACTAGATAATGATAATGATAATGTGCGTTTGATAATATTATGGAAAGAAATATTGTAGCCTTCCGAGTTTTAAAAAACCGTGTCCTAGGTATCACCATATATAAAATACTTTTAAAGTTATATACACCGTAACTGCCGTTTAAAAAATTAGCTTATACAAATGAACAATCGTATTCAAATGCTTCGCAAATAGTGTTCAATAACAACAAGGAAATTTTAAAATAACGAATAATTACGCATAAGCTGCCGTATTGATTCAAAACTTTGACATAAGCAATGTCATGCAAAAGCCGTGGTTGAAAAAGAGATGATCCTTATTTACAATATAATATATTATAATGTGCAAGTTATAATAGTTTAATATATTACAACGTATATATGTATATACACATATAATATAGGTATTTATATACCTAAAATCTTTAATGCGTGCGGTGATGTATAAAACAGCTGGAAACAAAAATAAACACACAAGAGTTTTAAAAACAATGTTTTAACATAGAATGCTAAAATAAACACACAAGGTGCAATGAATTGAAAAATGTCTATAAACAAATTTAATGTTTATGTAAAAAGTCTCGTATACACTGATAAAAATAGATTTAAAATGTTTTTAAACCGCATCCAAAAAATATGTTTTTAAACTTACTAAAACACTCGTCGTATGTTATTAAAATGTTTCACTAATTTAAAGATGTTAATTAAATACGGATAACTAAAATAACAAAAACAACTTACGAAATACTGTACGCAATACCAAAAAACCGAACAATTTTGTGATGTATATTTTCAATACGTATCTGTCACACAACACGAAACGCGAAGGTACATATATGAACTAATCTAATCACCTAATCAGTAATCAATAAATACATCAACTAATTACTCAATATAGTGCGAGTACAAAAAGGTACCTTTGTTGAACCTTTGTAATAGGCTAATACAATGTACTGAATGTACCCATTGACCCATTCACTTAAATTTAATGGTCGCGTTTATATTTGTATGTGCGGTGAGGAGCGCCACCGCACATACAAATACTCACTGTGCTAAAAATTCAAAATGTGCTATTCAATTCATACTACATTGTGCGTTTTGTGCGATGTGCGTTTTGTGCGATGTGCGTTTTGTGCGTTTTGTGCGATGTGCGTTTCGTGCGAGCTCGCACATGTGTAATGTGTACTATGTGTAGTGTGTGCAAAGACTGCAAAGGAGCGCGAGCGCCAGCCGTCGCACGTACAAATATGAACGCGACCAGATGGGTCCGCTCTGTACTGCGTAGAGTGCGTAGGACTACAAATGAAGTAAATGTGCGATTAAAAACGTGTGTAGTGTACGCTTCAGTACAATGTAGTACTACATTGTAGTACTTAGTACAGAGCGGACCCATCGCTACTTTGATCC
Source organism: Agrypnia vestita (assembly GCA_016648135.1). NCBI lineage: Eukaryota > Metazoa > Arthropoda > Insecta > Trichoptera > Phryganeidae > Agrypnia > Agrypnia vestita. Next base: position 71,243 of record JADDOH010012063.1, read on the forward strand.
AACTTGAAACAACCGGGCCTTAGGGACCAACTTTATTTTTTTACTTTTTTCTTTTTGCAGATGGATAGAGCTCATTAACCTTATCAATAGTTATCCTGTGAAACTTGTTCCTAAACTTTATAGTTTGGGCAAACAAATAATGTTTTCTCTGGAGCGGATGAAATAAAATTGAAATTCTCCTAAGTGGTGACAGACCCCGCTTTGAAACCTTTGTGTACTGTGCGTCACCTGCTATGTATGGGAACAAAATAAGATGACGCCGTGCACCAGTCTCGACCAATTCCAGGTACCGGCCAGTTGTTGTCCGCGTCTCGCATCTCGCATTTTTCTCTGTCCGATATTTACATAATTTTTATGTATGTTCTTTTTTTAAACATTTTGTAACTAATAATTCATTCATTTACACACTGTACTCTGTACATCTCATTTGCTCCCGGAGCCTATCTCTAGTCGAGGGATAAACACTAACATCCCATCGCTTTTTCATTCCATTGATATACCGGAGTCGGGGGGGGTAAATCACGTTGTGGTAAACCGGCCGGGAGATCTCAGATCTACGTATGCCGGCGGTTACGCCCTCCCCTAGGTACAATCAAAACGTCAGGTGACTGACTGGGACACTGATATCTCGAGGCGGGTGAAGGGATATAAAAATAATAAAATTGAAACAATTTTACAAGTTTCTATATTGGGTAAAGTAGCAAATTAATTTACATGAAACATTAATCTTAACCTACATACGACGCAGCAAAGTGGTTACTAATTTAAAAATTACATGAACCCTAATTTAGAGGGAGAGGACAAAATTATAAACAAAGAAAAAAAAAGACAAAACACATAAAAAATCTGATCTTACTGCTAAAATGGATGGTGACGAGATTAAATTAACACTTCGGTCGAACCAGGTGGGCGGAGAAAAAGTCTTTAGATCGGGGTAACCTGTTTCGGAGAGTTCGGCAGGTGTCTTCTTCGTGCTGCTTCGTGGTGGGCGGCGGCTTCTGGCGTCGGCGTCGTCCTCTGACTGTGCAGGCTACGTCGGCGGCTTCTGACGTTGGCGTCGTGGCGGTCGGCAGCGGGGCGTCGCTTCTTTTGTCACTGGGCGTCGCGGCGGTACACTGTGCGTCGCGGTTTCTGATACGTCGCTTCTGGCGTCGCGATGCCGATTCGGTGGTCGCTACCGTTCGGACTTACTTTCTTCGAGAGTTACCAGGGTATTCGGTCGGACCGATTTTACGGGTCAGGCTAGAGTTCCTGGTTTCTCCACCTTCAGCTTCTAACTTCAACTCATAACTGGTTTCTTGGCGGCTGGCTTCGCCTTATATTCTCTCCCCGGCGACCCAGGGTGTGGTCGCGGGGGCTCGAGGGGAAGCCTCCAGTTGGTCTTTCGCCGATTGGCTCCTTTGATGTCCGCCTCCGTCGTTCATTCGTCTCCTTCGGTCACTCCCAGGTCCCGATTGACGCTATTGGTTACCGAACCCAATGTTGCCTCCGTTCCGCCCCCTATTGTTCTCCCAGTTTGCGGCTAATTTTGATGCTTTTCTGGTATGTAGGCCTAAACACTTTGTTATTTCACGAACGCTTTGTTCACTGTTCATATCCCTATCCCGTCACCAAAAAAAATTGCAAAGTGAATTAAACTTAAGGAAAATATTACAGTACAAATTGGCAAAGGCGGAAAATTGAAAACACAAATTCGCATCAACACTTATTACCCAAAAAACAAAACTGCTTACATATACATACTTAATTAAATCGACACGCCAGATAGACATATTTTTATCGACCAGTTATTTCTACCATTATTGACTAATTACATGGGATTGAACGTAGGGTTTCATTAGATCATAGTAAAATTCCTTAAGTATGCATTACAATATCAATCTTATTATTAAGTGTCAGTTTGATTCTTACAGTAGGCCTCCCAATATTTAACGTTATTTATACATTACATCATTACAGGTCAATCCTTATCATTAACATTGATTTAACGCTATTTATACATTACATCATTACAGGTCAATCCTTATCATTTACATTGATTATCTTCGATGCCTCCACAAAATCATTATTATTTCTTTTTTTTTTATGATAAACCGGACGGTATTTAAAATTTACCACTCCGCATATTCTCTTCCTTTCTTTTTCTTTTTAATTTTTTTTCTTTAACAATGACAACATGTACTTGATACTTAGTTTTATTTTTAATTTTAGCTTAAATAAAACAAGCTATCGTACTTCTTAGTTGGACCAAACATAATTGTCAATATGTGACATAGAGATACAAAACAAAGGGCTAAAATTATACAGACATCGTGGCATTTCTTAGTGAATCAATTAACATAAAAACTTATTTACATGGGATACATGCTTCAAGCGGGTCCCCTAATGTTAATGTTCTGTATACATCTTTGTAATTTCTTTGCCACTTGCCCAAAAGGAATGCTTACATATACTAACATAATCAAATTCGATAGACATTTTTTTTTTCAAGAAATTATGTTAAACCTTATTACTAGAAGAAAAATTAAGAAAACTTGGCGTAAATTAATTAATGTAACATTATTTACACCTAAATAATGAAAATTCTTACTTCAATATGTAAGCTGGATTGAAATGCAAAACATTTTTTTTGGACTTTCATTATAATAATCATTATCTTATCAAATCAGCTTTCTTCCACCCCTGGTATAAGAATATAAGAAAAGAATAAAAATAGAGAACACTAAAAAAAATTATATAAGCCACATTCCACCAGGCAGACAATTGAAAATTTTCCAAACAAGAATTATTTTGAAACACTACCAGTAGCGGAAGTCCCTACTACAATTAACTAACTTCAGAATTTTCGTTATGTTTTTCTTTTTTTAAAGCGGACAAATACCAAAGTGAATGGTGTATCGTAAAGAGTGAAATTAATTACAAATAAATAATAATAAAGCTCAAAAGCTTTATTATTACTAGATTAAAACAACTATTTTAAAACAGACCGACAAATCATATTGCTTAAACGAGTAATCAAAACAATAATTGCATGTTTACAGATAGGTTATATACCTACAACCTACAAATTTGTATAAAAAAAAAACACAATATTGGGAGCTTAAATAACTAATGACAAATTAACATTATTCTTAAAAATAATTAAAACTCACAAATTAACATTATTCAACTAGGTGTAATACATGAAAACATAAGACATGAAAGCCTCGATCTAAAGTAATATTAATGTTTATTCCAACACGGCATTTACTTATTTGCAATTAATTAAACTATTTTGTTTCAACCCCGTGTGCTAAAATTCATTCTGCAGACAGATTTCAAAAGACTAAAAAGTCGGAATCTTATATCTCGTCAACCGTGTTACATCTTTTCACGAGATAATATTCTAAAACATTACATATTATATATTACGCCAATATCAAACATCGTCGGCAATAATACAATCAAGTTTTTTTCCTTTTATTACGATTAATACATTTTTTATTATTTGCTACAAGTTAGATTAATTCGGGATGATCTCGTTATTATTTCAAATTGCAATGTCCCGTTCATTTCGGTACTTAACAATAGAATACAGAATAAATGAAAAAACTACATATAAAACGAGTAACATCCACCTGCAGAGGTGGCCTGGGCTATCTAAACTATCATTACCTTACTTAAATTAAACATATCAGTTGCTCATTAATTAGGTACATATTACATTGATATTATGATTCACCACTTTGCCTCAATTTCTAATTCGGCCTCTACCTTCTTAATTGATTGACCCCGTTATCTTTATTGATAATGACCGCCTGGTCGTGCGTTGCGGGATCCTCGCGCCCTTATAATAATAATATAATTTATACGATCCTACATCTCGCGGATAGTGTCGCCATGTGGTGGATCGGTATGTCAGCGCTTTCTAAAACATCTCTATTGTCTGTCGAGGACAATAGTAAGTTTACTGCGACGACTTTCGGAATTATTATCTTGTTTTTCTAAAAAATGTCTTTCCCAAAACAATGGCGACTTCTCTAACAAACGCAGCTTTCTAAACCGTTGTCCCATGTGTTCGCATTTGGCCAAGATGTTCTTTCTATTGTTTAATCGGGGTTAGAGATATACGTCCCGCTGCAAGAAAAGGTTTACCGTTTTTACCCTTCCAAGATGTTACTTAAGAACAAAAGGTTGCGAACGTATTGTCCATCCTAACAAAAGGCCGTGCACTCTTAATGTCTTCGGCGATGCCCAACGCCCTCGGCAACCCTAACTTTCTAATTTCATTGTTGCGTATATTTTATGGCGGGCTATCCTAAGGGCAATCGTCCGTCGCAATGTTATTTTTTTGAACAATAGGTCACATATTTCGTCCTCGAACAAAAGATCGAACATGCCGGGGCTGTTCTGGCTGTGACCACATGGCGCGTGATTTTCGAAACATGGGCGCTTTGATTTCGGTATTGCCCTAGGACAAAATTAATAACCTGGTTCGCGTCATATTCCGGTACGTCACCATCGACCTATGAAGCTTCCCCAAAAATTTAACATTGAGATATTTTTTCTTGCGTGGTTATATTTTTTTTAAATTAAGTACACTGCCATTGTGTTGAAAAAATTTAATATATTTTTTTCTATTTATGCACGATATTAATAGTGAAATAGCGAGACATTTTCACTCAATGTTTGCAAACAGGTCCAGACCATAGAGTAAAAATGTAATTTGTCTATGATCGACCTGCTGTCTATGGACAACCGCATTTTGACGTTATTCGGAAAACGTTTCCTGTGAGATCTAGCAGCATGGACAGCGCCGCCCCAGATATTGCTGCCGTCAAGCCCGATCCAGGGTCTGCAGCCGGGAGCGGCGATGAAGAGCTCTACACTGATGTGGACATATCCTGTCCTGACATCAAGCAGGAGTGCGTGGAGTACTCCAGGAGGGCCGAGCAGGACAGCGGTAGGACTTTATATACTACAGTTGACCAACGATTCCTAAAAAAATCCCGCATAATCTATTTCATGGATATTCCAAAAGCATCTAAAAATTGACCAAAAATATTACAAATTTGCAAATTCGCTCAGTGTACGGAAACAGAGCAGTTTATGAACAAAAGAATGTCGCCAGTACATTGCAGGATTTTAAATAAATACTTTTAAATAAATATTTATGCACAATTATTATTTACTTCACTGAAAAACATGAAAAAAGAATATAAACTTTCATGAAATAATTTTTAACAACGCTGCCGTCATAAATTACGCGCTATTTTGTCACAAATCACAATGACATCTGGACGCAACGTACTCTCACGAAGCACTAAAGCAAACTAAATAAGAAAAATAAAATACATGTTTTTAATGATCACTTTTAAGGTTTATGCATAAGTGACCCGCCTTTAATATTCGGGCTCCCCTCGGTGTTCAATGATCTGAGTATTCTGTTGAGCATTTTCGGTTGTAAGGCACTAATCTAATATATTATAAAAACATAACTTGTTACATATTTACGCTGAATGCAAACAAGCAAAGTATGAAAGCTCGATTCTATTTTTAAATATTCGATTTCGTGGAGTACGCGCGGTATCGCATTTAAGGCGAGGAATAAATGACGAAGCGCTCTGCACCGAGGGCTTTTAATGTTAATCAATATCTGTATTATTGTATGACCACAGTATGTCATGAAGAAGCGTGGAGCCTTAATGGGGAATTCAGTGAAATAACAGAGATCATTTTTGTGAATTAAGGGTAATCGATTGTTTTGAAAGTCGCTAAAAATAAATCTGAAAAATTTTGAATATATATTTTTTTCATTAATAAACTGACGTTATTTTTCAGCAAGTCATCATGGATGTGGGCAAACCGAAACTTCAAAGCAAAAAGCCCTTCCGGACTGCAGTAAACGAAAAATCCAGAAAACGGTACCAAAAGCGCAAATTTTTACTAGACAAAACGACTTTTCCTGTTCCCAGTGTGCTTATACTTGTTCCAAGTTATCCAAAATCGAGAGGCACAAGCTGACGCACACCGGAGAAAAGCCTTTCTTCTGTTCTCAGTGTGACTATACATGCGCCGATAGATCAAGTTTAAAGAAGCACGGTTTTAAGCATACCGAAGACAAACCTTTCGCATGTTCTCACTGTAATTATTCTTGTATATCTAAATCACGCTTGAAGAACCACGAACTTACACATACTGGAGAGAAACCTTTCGCTTGCTCTCAGTGCGATTATGTTTGTGCAGAGAAATCAGGATTAACGAGGCACGTTCGTTCGCACACCGGCGTCAAACCTTTCGCGTGCTCTCAATGTATTTATTCCAGTTGCCAGAAAGCAGTGTTTGAAAGACACATGCAAAGGCACACTGGAGACAAGCCTTTCTCGTGCTCTCAATGTAATTACACTTGCTTTCAACTACAAAAGCTTCAGAGACACGTTCTAACACACACTGGAGAAAAACCTTTCTCGTGCTCTCAATGTAACTACACTTCCTCTCAACTACAAAATCTTAAGAGACACGTTCTAACACACACTGGAGAAAAACCTTTTACTTGCTCTCAATGTAATCACACTTGTAGGCAAAAATCTAACTTGATGATCCACCTAAGAAAACACATGTGATTCTACTTGTTCGCGGAAATCTAACTTAAATTCTGCATACACACCGCAGGCCAATGATATAATAAACTGTAGATACGTTACAAGCGTGAAATCTTGGCAACTCAAAAGTAAGATAATTGCCTTGCATTCGTTATCGAACGGACCTTCTTTGTGATCGGGCGCGACCCTACGCGGAAAAAGGAACAGAGTGTCATACACTATTGTAAGAATGAGTATGTTATTTTAGTCACCGCGACTTCGAATTATCTGATTTATCTGTCTACACGCAGAGCGTCTGTGTGCCGTGATTTGTTGTCTATTTCAATGCGATATTTGCTACATGCTACGGCTAGTATGGGAATAAAGTGTCTATATTATAATACGTCAATGCCGCAGGCTATTATTTATACTGCAAGAGTAGTGCTGTTACGTGTCGTGTCTACTGGAGGAATTAATGAAGACGTTGGAAATTTATTACGTTTTTATTACTTACTGATTAATTAATTATTTAATCTACAATGTCATTTAACACAACGTTCTTCTTTAAAGTGCACTATTTCGCAATATATCACTAGTAAAATCCCCAGAAATAAAGAGTCCAAAGCAGAAACAATGATAACATACTATTGGAATACTGCGAAGTTCTTCCTGTTAAACAAATATACCACTATAAAATAATCATGAAGCTCTTTGAAGAGGAAAAGAATCCAATAAATCATAGCAACAGGCAACTCAGTGTGAAAAAAATCAACAACTTCGGAGCAAGAACAGAGAAGAACACAGTACCACGATTCTTCAATGAAATACCGGAGCACGTCAAGAATATCACCCAACCTACAAAGAGAGAAAGGGAAATAAGGAAATTCCTACTAAATAACTGGAAATTTCGACAAATCACAGTGCCTCATATCGTTGGCCTCAATGTATTTTTATTGTACTTTGAGCTGTTCCATGATTTTTTTATTCATCTTGATCTCAGTGATTCATATTAATGTTCATGTTTATTTTATTTTATTATTTCGATCGTTTAGCTAGTCACATTACTAAGTTTATTTTAAGTTTTGTTATGTTCATATAACATTATTATCTTTTATATATATTAATTTTATCCTATGTAAATTATACCTACCTATAACTAAATATACAATGCACTTGTCCCGCACAGAACAAACAAACAAAGGGCGGTCCGCTGAGTCCGCTCCGTCGGCCAAGAAGCGTAGTAGCGGCCGGAGAAATACAGTACGAGCGTCTCCTGTAAAACAGCATATTTTCGCTGTGATGCGAAATTCGTCATAGAGAAGCGCCGGCCGTTGTCCAAAATTCTCAGCCAGGGGCGCAGAAGATCGCGGAGGCTGGGTCGTAGATTCACTGCAGTAGTCAGGTCCCGGCAGAATTCTCCAATAGGTATCGGGAGATAAATAAAATGCAGATGAAAGTGGTCCGACGGCGTTTAAATCACCACACGTAAAATGTGTAACAGCCTTACAAAACCTTTTATTTTATAGCGTTCTCAGAAATTTACAAGATATGATGCAACAGCATATTACGTAATCCAATCAGAGTGGGCAAAATCTCCCCTCTCTGTCGCCGTGGTTTGAATCGCGACTGGTGTCATCTTACGGCACTTCCGGGAACTAGACCCGCGAGCGGCCGGACTGACCCTGTTCTGAAGACAAAAAATGATTAATAACTGGTTTTGCATGTATCCCAAAGGGCTACAAAACTATGTCACCTGTAGGCCTG